>PVIA01005582.1:0-112378 GCA_004024845.1 Tonatia bakeri
GGGCTACGGGGAGGGTTATATGAGATGCAGGCAGTCTATCACAGGCCTGGCCGCTGTGGCAGCCGCACGTGGCTGCTGAGCTCTCGAAATGCAGCTGGTCCAACTGAGACATGCCGCCAGTGTGAAAGGACACACCAGGTGTCGAAGACTTCGAGTGATAAGAGAAATGCCTGGTACTGCGTGCATGCTTTTCAGACTGACTGCATGTTGAAGTCGTATTTCAGATATATATGAAATGACATTTAGATGAATCTGCATAATAAATAAAATATACTATTGACATTATTTTTACCCCTTTCTTTTTCCTTTAAAAAAATGTAGCTACAAGAAGATCTAAAGTTGTATATGTAACCCTCACAGTGGTCTAGACCTTTCTTTCTCTCAGATGTTTTTGCTTCATGAAATTTGGGGGTCTGCTGTGCTCTCTGTCCTGGACGAATCTTTCCTTCCTCCCTGAGTCTGTTTCCTCACTTGTCAGGAAGAGAGAATCATTATAGCTAAAATTCATGGAGCCTTTACCATGTAGTGAGTACACGTTACATTTGCTGGTTCACTTATCCTCAGAAGAACACTGCAAAACAGACATTAACCCATTTCGCAGCTGAGGAGACTGAGGTTCCTGTTGATAAAGCCCTTACTGAAGTTGGGTAACCAATGAGAAGCAAGGAGCCAGGATTTGAACCTGGTAATACTCTACACTTGCCTCATTTAGGGCCCCCAGCATGTCAGGACCCCCGGGCAGGTGGGAATTGGGGCTCTAGTAAAATTCCTCATTCAGCCGGTGAGCTCCAAGTGCTCCCTGATGGTGTCTGCCTAGTGCTGAGAGGGTGGGCGGTTCTAACCTGAGAATAGATTAGCCCCCACTGTCCTCGCACCCACCCCTACCTGCTGTTCTTACAGCTTTCTGAAAAATGTTCCTCTAATCCCCAACGTGATATTTCCAGCTAAGTAGGCTGTTTTATTTGCCTTTCTCACTGAGGAGGAGTGCATGCCCCTGTGGTTGTGTGTGGAGTAGCTGCATTGCTCAATGAGGGTCAGTTTTTAAACTCGTGTGGGAAGAAGAATGGGTGCCGGGCAGCCAAGGGGTGTAATGTAACGGGCACCTTCGTGTGCAAGGGAGTGTGCATGCGCATGCCCAGGATCCTCTTTCATTATTCTGAGACCTACAGCAACCCCTTTCTTCAGGGAACTGTCCCTCCTCCCCGTTATGTCATGCTACCCTTTTACCTGCGAGGGTAACTGTGTAACCCAAGTGAGATTAATCAGGGTCCCTTTCGTGGGGATTTGAATCGTGAGCAGATGGCACAGGGACAAAAGGAATTTATATGTCCTGTGAGGCATTCCACCATTCCTGCTGCGGGCCCCTGGCTGTACCCTGGTCACTGGAGCTCTGTGCAGCCTGTGGTTTAGCCCGTGTTCTGATTCGGTGAGCTCCCAGCCATTCTCCGGTTTACGCCCCCCTTGCTCTCAAGTCAGACTCGATCTTTTTTGTTCGTTTGTTTTTGTTTTTTCATTGAAAGACTTCAAAATGTCATAGGACTGGCTCCCCCAGCAGAGAGGAAGGACCCCCTTCTCTGGCCTGCCAGCCTCGCAGGAGGATTTGGGGGTGGGTATTTAAGGGGAAGGAGTCTTAACACGATGCTAACTCCTCAATGTCCTGAGAATTCGGACCCCTTCTAAAAATGTCCGCCATTTCTCGGGATCCATGCTTCCCTGGATCTTGCTTCCATGCTGTGGCCCCACACCACGCCTGAGTCAGACCTGAGACTGAGTTTCCGGTTTGGGTGCCATTTCCAAAGAAAGAAAGAGAAGAAAGAAACCTAGTTGTATAAGTCATTTCTGAGGACAGAAGACTTTTCTTCGGTTTTCAGCGATGGGAGGGGAGAGGGGATTGGGGTGGGGGGATTGACATCGCTTCACTGTCATGAACTTTAAAATGGTCACCAGGCACCACGGGGCTTCTCGTTCCGGGGAGTTTTTAGTGTTTAAATCCATATACATACATGTATATTTGTTTGCGTATTCCCTTTATATTGTAGGTCAGTAACTATCAAAAAAAGGAAATTAGGTTAATCTTGTATGATTGGCTTTCTCTGAATATTTACTGACCTTTTTTTTACACTCAGTAGCATCTTACATCAGTCCCAGTTGTACAGCAGTGGTTAGACAGTTACACACTGTACAAAGCACTCCCCTCGATATTTCCAGCACCCGCCTGGCACCGTGCACAGTCGTTACAATGTTACTGACTGTACTCCCTGTGCTGGACTTTATAGCCCCGTTTGTACTTCTTACTCTCTTCACCATTTCCACTCAGCCCCCAACCCTCCTCCCCTCTCAGACGCAACGGTTTGTGACATGTCCCTCGATCCACACTTCCTGCGTTCGCGGGGTGATGAGGCACTTCAGGCCTTTCCCCTCACCTAGCGCTAGCCTCTCTCCATCTTGCTGGTTTTTCTCTTCCTTTCACCTCTTCAAGCTTTTCTATTCTTCCTTCCTTGCTCTCTACCCTGGAGGAAATACTAATGCTTGTTGTCTAATACAGACTCCTCTCTAAAACCTTCAGGAGATACGGCACCCAGGCCCTTGTATTTTCCCCACCCTGCCCCACCCTGAGACTTTGGTAATGGCTGTTGGTATAATAAAACCTTTCCCACTTAACTCTATGGATTATGGTGAGCTACAACCACAGGTCATCACAGGAACCCTATCTCAGCCTCTCCCACTGCTCTCCTCACTGCCTCCAGGTGGCGCCACCCCCGGGGACCAGGGATCTGTCTGCTGAGAACCTGAGGGCCGGAGATGTTCAAGGTCACCCTGGGGGCGGGGAGGGGAGTAAAAGAACAGCTCCCATTTAATGGGATGCCAGGCCACATTGCCTCATTCAGTCTTCACGAGGACCTAGCAGGTGGGCACCAAAATGACCCGCTGCTCCCAGACACGGATGCTATGACCTCACCCGTTGCCCGTCTGCAGATGGAACAGAACGCGTCCCGGTCCCCCCAGCTGAAGCCCTGACTCCCACCCCCGCTCAGGCTGGCCTGCATTCGGTGAATCCACTTGGGGACTATTTTTGCCCTCCCCGTGGCTGGGTATGAGCGAGCGCCCCGAGTCCGGCTCTTCGTGCTCCAAATTGAATTACATCCATCAGCCTGGCGCCAGCACTACTGTTCCCAGGGCCTTCTCAGCTCTAATTAGAATATTTTTATTTTCCCTTGGAGAGGGAGGACAGCCTTGCTCAGCCTCAGTAACCTTGCCAGGGGCCAGAACCTGGAACCACAGGGCTCTCAGGCCATCGGAGGGAGCGGCTGGCAGGAGACCGAGTGGAGGGCTGTGATTCCGTGTTTGTGTTGGCGCCTCTCTGCCTTTTCTCATCCTCAGTGAGCTGGTGTGATGTTAAAAAAATGGTGAAGAGGGAGCCCAGAAGGAAATGTCTTTGAAAAAGACACATGCATGCATTTATGTGTGCACACACATGTTAGCCCACACATATACACACTCACTAAGGGGTGAGGGACAAGGGAGTCATCTCATCAGCACATGGATGGAAGGTCAAGGGCAAGAACATCAAAAGAACATGTGAGAAAGACAAGCGTAATAGTTCACTCCCAACACGGGGCCAATAGCACAGCGGTTCACGCAGTGCTGCCCATTGCAAATATAATGCACGCCTCGTATATAATGCTAAGATTTCTAGTAGCCATGCTAAAAAAAAGTAAAAAGAAACTGGTAGAAATTAATTTTAATAATCTCTTCTATTTAACCCAGTACAGCTAACTATGATCATGTCAACATGTAATCAACAAGAAAAATCATTTACAATATTTTTTCAAATATAGTCTCCAATATCTGATGTGTGTTGTACGCTCACAGCACAACTCAGTCAGACCCGACTCTGTCAGGGTTCACCGGCCACGTGTGGCCGCCCACCAGCTAGGGGTGGGGGTGGGGTCTGCACCACGGAGCCGACGCTCCGACTTGTTCAACAGCGTTTGTCTAAGGCGCTGTCTTGGACAAGCTGCGAATCTCTCTTCTCTCACGTCCTTCGTCTGCGGGCTGTGTGATGATCTGGACGTCTCGCTCACAGCCTGTGAGCATTAAACAAGGCAGGCCTCTACCTAGTGGGGCGCCTGTGCACAGTAGGTGCTGGAGTGTTAGCTACTCCATGATCATTGCCATAGGAGAATGACAGCTAGGATATTCCTATGGGATGGCGCAATGCAAGCTGGGCCTTCTGCTGGTTGCCCTACATTCTTCATCCACTTTGACCCCCTCCACAATGCTTAGATGCAGTAACTGTTAACATATACATATATTTTATGTTTATTTTCGAAAGACTTTATTTACTTATTTTTAGAGAGAGGGGAAGGGAAGAAGGAAGAGAGGGAGAGAAACACTGATGTGTGAGAGATACATCGAGTGGTTGCCTCTTGCACACCCTCAACTGGGGACCCAGGCATGTGCCCTGACTGGGAATCGAACCGGCGACTTTTCAGTTCACAGGCTGGCACTCAATCTACTGAGCCACCCCAGTCAGGGCATAACACCTATATTTTACAGATGCAGAAACTGAAGCTCAACTTCGTCACTTTTTAGCTGTGTAACAGGATGAGTCACTTCACGTCTTTATATACGCCCCACCCCACCCCCTACTCTAGAAGACACAGTTTACACACAGTCAAATGTGCATCTTAAATCTATGGCTTGATTAACTTTGCTAAATGCAAATCGTATCACCTGGATCGATTTAGATAAAATCACTCCAGGAGCTTCCCTGGGCCCCTCCCCAGAGGTGAGCACTACCCTGTTTTCTCTCGCCGTAGAGTGTCTCTGCCTGCCCTTGAACCTCAGGTGCACGAGACCCCGCAGTGGGTACTCTGGTGAGGGCAGCTTCTCTCGCTCTGCAGTTTCTGTGAGATGCACCAGGTGGTTGCTTATGTCAGCGGCTCGTTCCTTTTTACTGCTGAGTAGTATTCTGTTGTAGGGACAGAATCATTTACTGTTATCCATCCTTTGGTTCGCGGACATTGGGGTTGTTTCCTATACCAGTCTTTTTGCTTTCATTCCTGTTGGGCAAATAATCCTAGAATTGCTTGGTCCTATGGTAAGAATATACAAGGGTGGGCAAAAGTAGGTTTATTGTTGGAAATGTGCAAAACACAGGATTTATTTATTATTGTATTATCATTACTAACCTGCTTTTGCCCACCCCTGCATATTGCTTCGTGAGGGCCTGACACACAGATTTCCAAAGTGGCTGCAGCATTTGGCTTGACGTCATCCACTGTCTTTGCTGTGAACCGGACATGACGTGTGTCCCCGTCATGGAGGTGTCATGAGGAGGAAGCAGGCACTTGTGTGCCCGGTGGCTTAGCTGTGATCATTGTCATCTGCATTTGGTCTCCTGCGGGGGAAGTGATGGGGAGGTTGCGCCAGTGATGTGGGAAAGCTGGGGATGGGGCACAAGGACCCAGTCCCACAGTCAGGGTGCTGTGGGTGTAGGGTGTCGGTGCTAACAGGAGATGGGTCACCTTCAAGGTGTACTTCCTGGCCGACTCCTCGGCGGGATCTCATTTTCTCCCCGCTCTGTGAGGCAATTCAAACAACAACACCCCCCCCAAAAAAAAACCCCTTGCCACTGCCTTGGAGAGTGACCCCCAGATATGGTCCCATGGCTGGTGTAAGCCTGCCCCCTCCTGATTCACCCTGGCCAGGAAGGGACGTTCTGGACGGAACGCACAGCCCGCCGTCTGCGTCCTTGCAGAGGTGGCATTCTGCTGGCCTCTGTGATTAAGGCTCTGTCACCGTGGCCACTAGAAACAGTTTCCTGGGGATTTGGTTTTGTTGTCATGGCTCTGGTCTGAAACTCTGCGTATAAATCCCGAGCCCTGCAGCAGCTGACTTTCGAAGGTGCGTCTCTGTGGGTTTGTTCTGCTTGTGGAACTTCCCATCTATATCTTTCTGCGTAGATTTCAAAAGGCCCAGGGGCTTCTAGTCAGACCCGGGTTCTGCTCCGGTTCTGCCTCACACTGTCTGGGTGACCTCAACAAGTTGATGCCTGTCCCTGAGCCTCAGGTTCCCCATCAGAAAAGCAACATTATTACCACTTCTGTGGCCGAGACCACGAGTGTCCTCCCTCCTCCACTCTGTCTCCCATTCCTTTCCCCGACTTGTAGTCAGGCTCCTGGCTACCTGGAGTAAAAACATCATTTCCCATCACTCCCTGCTGCTAGGGGTAGTCACACGGCTAATTCTGGCCAGGGAGATGTGAGCATAAATGTCCTGTGCAATGGCCTGGAAGGACCCTGTAAGAGAGCAGTGAGCCTTTCTTTTTTCTTCCTGCCCATTGTCTGGAATGCAGTTGTGATGCAGGAGCTCAAGCAGCCATGTTGGACCACGAGGAGAAAGCCACGTGCTGGGCATGATGGAGCCTCAAGAGAGAAGGACCTCTAGTCACTGGCATGAATCCTCGACTGTCTCTGGCATTGTTTAACATGAGAGAGAAAGAAACTTCTTTCTTAAGCCACGGTTGTTTTCTTTCTTGTCCCTACAATCTGTCTGAATCCTAATTGATAGCTGCTATTGGGAGGATTAATTCCTGTGATGGCACGAGCTCAGTGCCTGGTACATGGCGATCACTTAGTATCTTACAGAGATTTTATTAGTTTGAAAGCAAGGGACCAGGCCCTGGCAGGGTAGCTCAGTTGGTTAGAGCATCATCCTAATACACCAAGGTTCTGGGTTCAATCCCAGGTCAGGGCACATACAAGAATCAACCAACGAATGCATACATTTGTAAGTGGAACAACAAATCCATGTTTCTCTCTCTCTCTCCCTTAAAAAAAATCAATAAATAAAAAATTTAAAATTAAAAGCAAGGACAAAAGAGACGGTAAATTGTGGTTGAGTGATCTGATGCATCATTTCTGATATGAATTTAGGTGAAAGAAATTCTACACAGAGTGCCCTGAGCTGGTGTGTGTGTGTCTGTGTGCGTCCCCAGGGTCTGTACTTCTGCCAGAACCTCGGAGGGTGTGTGTGTGTGGTTGGATGGTGAGGGGTAGGGTCTGCTAATTCCTAGGGCTTTGGTCCACGTGGTGCTGACCCCGTCCTCAAGCAACTCCTCCTCTTTCTGCATCTGGAATCCCACCCCTTCATTTCTAATCCCAGTCTGGGGTGATGGCCACGGGCTGTACTAGAACTCCTTGTCTTTTCCCCAGCACTCCACTGACAAAATTGGCCCGAACGATCCTTTATTGCCTTTTTTTATCCTGGAATGGAAGCTCCCCTGGCACAGCTCTCAGGAAGGTAGGGAAAAACAAGGAACAGATGCCCCAACTCTGCTGCCTTCAAAGTAGGAAATTGAAAACAAGAGCCCCAGTCCCTGCTGCCCCCGCCAGCTGTGGTGCTTCCCAGACCCAGGAACAAGAGTATTGGGCGCTGAGCTCCTGCTCCATGCTAAGATTAACGCTCAGCTGCCCCGATGCGTTCTCTCACTGAACCCTGACGCCAGGGCTGGGATGGTGCCGTTTTACAGGTGCAGAAGCAGAGGCTCAGCGAGGTCAAAGAGCTTAACCAGCATCACACCCTAGTCTGCAGTCAGGCTTCAAGGCTCTGCTGCTAACCTCGACCCCGCCTCCAAGCCCCCGCCTTTCTCCCTGCAGCCCTCTGCCCTGGCTGGTGCTGAGTGGGAGCTGAGAACAGACACACAGTCACTGCCCCAGGAGACAGGAACTTCAGACAGAGCTGGCCTCAGATCCCTCCGCTCACTCCTGGTGAACAAACATTTTCCTTCCAAACAAAAAAAAAATGCTTGATTGTTCCTTTTTAATCATCAAAGCCATCTGTGGCCTTCTAAAAAACATGCAGCCGATACACAAAGGTGTACAGAAAAGCCTGTGTGTCACCATCCAGAGATTCACGCATGCGAATGTCATCGAGTCCCCCGTGGGTCGGCCCCCCCAGGTGTGCGGTAAGCAGGGCTGACCGGCACAGTCTGGCCCCGGCTCCCAGGAACCCCTTTCGCGGGCATCTGGACTCAGACTCTTCTAGCCTGTGTTCTAAGCAGCCACATGACACATGTTTGTTTTAAAAGAATGGGGCCACTTTATGGAATTGTCATGATTTTTCTCTTCCTATTATCTAATGATGTCTTTCCACTCCTTCCCAGAAAATAGACCTGGTAAAGTGTGGACTCCTCAGAGCCACCTGGAAGCTTTGGTTGGCACAACCCAGGTGACAACCACACGCCTCTGGTGACTGGCCCCGCAGGCCTGGCCCCACCTCTCTGTGCCATTGGACCCATCTGTGGGACAAACAGTTCTTCCCTCCCACGCGCCCTGAAGAGCAAATGATGTAACACGCCCGTAGCACAGTGCCCGGTGCACAGCTGTTTAAAACATACTGGATTTCTTCTGCTACGATTTTACTTTGTTCAAGAGCCTAGCAGAGTCATTTTTGTTTGGGGTTGTGTTTACTTTTCTGAATCTGGGGTGCTGAGGCTTGTTGCTTATGGCACATGTGTATTAATGTCTGCGAGCATCACGCACGTGTCATTCATTCATCCATTTGTTCCTTCGTTCAAATTGATCTTTATGCCCCGCCCTCCGCCCCTCCCTCTCCCCCACACACAGCACACAGGCCGCCCGTCTGATGTCTCTCTATTTGTATTCATTCCTGGAAAACGTTGTGTGACATGTATGTTTTTCATTGACCTACACGGCACCATCCTGCAGGTTCCACCCTGTCCTCTTCCTGGCGTTGTGACTTTATCCCCCTGTGCTGTCACACCTACATCTAGGACTGCACCATGGGACTTCCTGGTGCGTCCATCCCATTTTTGTTGTCTTTTTACTTAGGGGCAGACACTAGAGGGCCTCAGCTTGCTGCCACCACAGACAGCGTGATGTCAAGCGTCCTCGTGTGGGCCCAAGTGGAATTTCTCTGCAGCGGACTGCACCCAGCTGCCTGCCCCCCTGCAATTAGTACTCTCAGGCAACACAAATGTCAGCGAGCATCTTCCCACCGATCCCACCTGAGTCTCGCTGCATCAGGACCCTCCCGATGTCCTGCTTAGGATCATTTATGAAAAGCCAGAAGTTCGACATTTAGGTGTAACCGTGTCAAGGTCTTAATACCTATTTGGCATCTTCTCCCACTTCAGAAGCAGGGTGGCTGGACCTCATTGTCCTCATTTGTACAACGAGAGGGTCGATTAGATGATCTAGAAAATCTACATAGCAGAAAGAGTTGGAAAAGTTCTAGCCCCAGCTCTGCTGCTTACCAGCTGTGTGCCCTTGGGCAAGTGGCTTCACCACTCTGAGTCTTGGCTTCCCCGTCTGTAAAATGGGTACCTAAGACCACCTATCTCATTGGGTGTTGTAAGAGATAATGGGACAATGCATCAGAACTTCTTAGTGCCTTGCCTGGCAACACCCACTGGCCACTCTTACTGTTGTTGATGTGAGTATTGACAGAGGTTGCAATAACAACAGCAGGAGAAACGACAACAGAACATACCTCCGCATTCTAATAATCAGCGGGTCTCTGATGAGGGTAATGATATGCCTCATTGATTGCCTTCTGCTTCTGCCCCTGCATTTTGCCGTACCCCCTTCAGGGAGCAGTAATGAGTCACAGGCCTAGATGTCGCGCCTACATCTAGGACTGCGCCTACTTGTAGGACTGGGCCATGAGCACTCAGAAAATTCATAAGACACCCTCAGCCAAACTTCTTTCTGGGGGTTTCAAACCATAAATCTTGCCTTGGGATTTCTTTTTTGTGCTCACCTCTACCCCAGCTCCATCCGACTTCCCTAAAAGGCAGATGAGTTGGACAACACATTTTGATTAGCAAGTGCCCGTGTTCTGTCGCACCTGCCAGGCTGAGCTAACTTCCCCTTTACATTTCCTTGTAGGTGCTTGTTTTTCATGGTTTGCTGCACACCTGGGCCCTCGTGGATCAGGATAGCTCACTTTTATAGAGTAGCTGTGTGCCTGGCTGCAGAGCGACCTCTCCCCAAATCTTTCTTTCACACTGGATTCTGCTTTTTGGTGTTTTTGCATACCGATAGAGTCAACCACTATTTATTAAGCACCTACTATGGTCCTGCCACTTTGGCTGGAATAAAACATCGTTCTCCTGAAACTTTTAATCCAAAGAGGAAGGCAGATATTAGACAATGGATTACACAGATACTAATTTAAATGAAAATGTCATTATTTTGCTGTGATGTTATACACACACACACACACACACACAGAGGAATGTATAGGAAGAGACACAAAAATATGAATGTTGAGTTTTTTGGATGATGGGTCTGTGAGATAGGACTCCTTCAGATGCAGCAGTCAGAAACTTAATTTAAACTTATTTAAGTAGGAAAATGAATTTGTTGTCTCATCTGTTGAGTTGAATGGTATGAAATTGTCCTTGTAGATCAAAAGTTGTCAAATATTGGCAATTGTGTATGGTCCTATTTAACAACTGAAAAGTCTGTTAGAGGGCTGGCTTGAGGTGTAGTTGAATCCAGGGGGCTCAGACAGGGTCAGAAATCTACTTCTCCACGTGCCTCAGCTCTCCTTTCCTCTGTGGGGTGGGCTTCAGTCTCAGGCAAGCTCCCCACGCCCTGGGGCAAGAAGAGCCACTCTCTACTCCCAGCTCTTTGTAGCTTAGGTCAAGGAAAAGGACACCTCTTTCCTAGCGATTCCAGGGGAGAGTTCTGGGCAGAGCTCTGATTGTCTGGGCTTGGTCGTACTCCCTTCCATTAACCAATCACTGTGACCAGGGCCAGATGCTCCGATTGGCCACTTCCGGGTCCACGCTCCTTCCTTCCACCAGCCTGAGGGTGGGTCAGCCTCTAACGAGTTGGGTGGAGAGTGGGCTTGTGCATGGTGTCCCAGAGCAACATTTGAATACCGATGTCCCACCTCACTGTGGTTGTGCGTCCTGCGGTTATGTGTGGAGTTTCCTAGTCAACCAGGATCCAAAACCATGAAAATCCCACTGTTTCACTCCATTCTGTGTGGGGCATGAATCATCCCTCTGCCCAGTGGCTCCATGCTGTGTCACCGCTGACCTATTCGTCACTTGGCCGTAGTCCAGGTCATCGGGTGGACTGTCTCAGTGTTGCAGTGCCTGTGTTGGGGTCGCCCTTATTGCATTTAATAATGCCCCAGAGCACAAGAGTAGTGATGCTGGACATAAGTCACGGCCAAAGGGAAGCTGTAAACTTCGTCACAGGTGTGCGCGTGTAGGGGAAAAACCATAGTATCTATAGTGTTGGGTACCAAGTACAGGTTCAGGAGTCCACTCGGGGGTCTTGGAACATAGACCCCTCGGGGGCAAGGCCTGTTTGTGTGCTGTGACCGGATGTGTTGGGGAGAAATGGCTGCCACAGGGAGATTTCAGGCAACCATTTCTTTTTTTTTCCTTCTCTGTTCATTTATAATTTTTGCCTCTCTGCATGTCTTAAATTTCTACAATGAATATGATTTACTTGCAAAGGAAAAACATTTTTAAATTATTAAAAAGAAACCCAAAGACATTGAGAATGGAATTTGGACTGAAATGTGGCCTGGCTTTATTCCAGGCTGATAATGGCTCTCTGTGTAATCCCCTCCAGGTATGATTTGCATTTTAACCTGAGTCGAAAGGCTGTGACTCCCAGAGAGTGTAATGAAGGAATTTAGGGCCCTGAGCAAGCCCACAAGGCCCCAGGCCCATTGTCTGCTTTCACTGGGGCCTCATTGCCATGAAATCCAGTTGACCTTGAAAAGCTTTCACGAGGATTAAACCGAGTACCTCCGAAGTAGTGTTCTACTCTGAAAATCAGTGTCCTCAGCTGCTAGGTGGGAGTCATTGTAGTCCCTTCGGTACAAGGTTTCTGTGAAAACCGTGAGCTGACACAGGTAAGCACAGGCCGAAGCGGTGGTCGCCTGCCCTTTCCCTGGCCTCTTCCCAGGCTGACTGTGCAGGGAAGCAGCTGCCTGCCGTGTGGAGCTGGGGACTGAGCAAGGCTGAACCCAGGCCGTGTACTAGCTGGGTAGCCTCAGGCAGGACATGTAACTTTATTGTGTCTGCGTTCCCTCACCCGAGACACGGCACTTAAAGGATCAGACAGGGTAACATTTTAATAAAACAACCTGACACTTAGTGGCCTCAGTACATGTTTGTTCTCAATCCCTTTCCGGGGACTTTTGACCCAGTTCTTTCCCAGAGGCATCAATAGACATTCACGTGGTTAGACTGTGTCTTTAATAAAAATGAAGGAGGACCCCCCACAAACCAGGACTATCTTCTGGAGGGCAGCGAGCCCCTTGTAGTACAGGTTTCCTGCACTAAGTGAGTGTTCTAGCGGCCTATCTGTATCAGAGTGCCCATTGGCGTTGTTGTGAGAGGCTGCGTTCTGCCTCAGTGAATCTTTTTTTGAAGAGTCTTCCAATGCATTTGCCCACTTCATGGCGGGTGATTTACGAACGCACCTGCGCACACCGCGCTGAGTGTTCAGCAGTTTTTGATCAAGAACAGCATGTTCCTCCTGCCCCACCCTCTCTGTTCACATGATCTTGCCCCGATCGACACTTTTTTATTTCCCTGGATGAAAAAAGTCCTCAAAGGAAACCATTTAGCTGATGTGGAAGAAGTGAACCAAAAAACAGCAGAAGCACTAAAAGACATCAAAATCAACTAGTTCAAAAACTGTTTTGAGCAGTGGGAAAAACATCTTGAAAGGTATATTGCATCAAACAGAAAGTGCTTTGAAGATGACTGGTTTAAACATGTAGGAACACACAATTTTTTATAAATAAATTCCGCTTTTGGGGTGCCCCCCCACATATTTACATGTGTAATTATGATCATTACGTAATGCAGTGTGAAGATGGCAAGTTATACAGAGTCAGGAGGGTCCTATGGTATCATTTTTTTAAGATGTTGATTTTTTTCAATTTAACAAGATAAATCTAGCTATTCTAAAATGATAAATTATCAAAGGTGTTCACTTATAAAATTTTAAAACCATACTTGGAACTATTTCACACCATAACTTTTCCTTCTCCCCTCCCTCCTTCCCTCCCTTCCTTCTTTCCTCCTTTCCTTCTTTCATGCTCCCTTCCATTAACCAATCACTGTGACCAGAGCCAGATGCTCCGATTGGCCACTTCTGAGTCCATGTTCCTTCCTCCCACCAGCTTCCTTCCTTCCTTCCTTCCTTCCTTCCTTCCTTCCTTCCTTCCTTCCTTCCTTCCTTCCTCATTCCATCATTCTTCCATATATCCATCCGTCCATCCATCCATCCATCTGTCCATCCGTTGATCCATGTATCCATTAAACCACTCATCCATCATCCACCCAGCCATCCACACATCCATTCATCCATTCACCACATAATGGCTACAGTATTCCAGGCCCTGGTTCTGGGTGCTGGCCCCATGGTGACCAGCAGACAGGGTGCCTGGCCTCAGGAACACTTACTCCTTGGGAAGGGGAGTGTGACTGAGAAAGCTGAGGCTGAGCCTGCGATTTGGGGTCTCAGCTTGGTGCCTGGGGTGGGGCAGTCTTCCCTGACATCAGGAGAGTGGCCGGTGCAGGGGTCTGGACCTGCGGCACTGCCACCATGTCAGAGCTGTGTCACCGCAGCTGCATGTTAGTAAGGCATGTGAGGGGTGGTGCCCTGTCCGGACTCCAGCCTTTGCTGTCTGCTATGGAAGCTACTCCCTATGGACACCGTCCCCAGGATCTGTGAACCACTCAAGGGGGGTCAGTATGGGGTAAGGGTGTGGGTGGGACATTTAAGGGAAAGGTGTTGGACTTTCTGTGAAGGGGGTCATCTTGAGCAATCAATGGGAAATGCCACTGCAATGAGACTTTTTTGCACCCTACGTTTAAAACTGGGTTTATGCCTACTTCGAGGAAATCCTTGCCCTCCTTCGATTAGCTTTAACTGATCTGAGTGGGTCTTGTTGTAGCCAAACGTCCTCAGTGTTAGCTGTTGAGGGTTATTTTGCTTAACCATTGGAATAAGCTGTGAGACTGGATTACTCACTGACACCACTTTAATATATATCAACGACCAGAACAGTGATGTGGCTTGTCCTGGGTCACAGAATTGGAAAACCTCAGAGGCAGGTTCTGCAACCACAGCCTTAGCCTTGAAGCTGAAAGTAGGGAAGGGCGCGTGTGAATGCTGAGTGCAAAGTCTCCGAGGGGCCCAAGGGCACTGCCTGCAATGCTTGGTGCGAGACGCAGGCACCGCAGTGGGCACCGAGGTCTGACTCCTGCTCTCCTCACACACACTGGCTGCTCTGAGCAGCAGGTCACAGACAAAGGAAAGTCACCCTTTACAGTGCCATCATGGGCACTCCCTATGCCAGCTGGGCCTCCACAGGGCAGTGACTGCTCTGGGACAGCCTGACCAAGGGACCTTTCTGCAGACAGGTGACGTTATGACTGCGAGTGAGGCCTGAGTTGTGAAGATGACAGTTCTATTGCCCACGGGCCCCACAGCTGGAACCATCTGGATTCTTAAATGCTTGGTAATACGACATCGTAAACAACCCCCACATGAGACTCGCAGTGGGCTGAGATTTAGGACTGGGAGTTTGCCTCGGGTGGCGGGGGAGTGGGGATCGGCAGGGACTCAGGGGCCTAAGGCTTCTAGGCAGCGTGCTTTGCTGTGCGACCCCAGACAGCTGTCTTCCCTTCTCTGTGCTTCACTTTTCCTCCTAAATGAGCCTAGTTTATTCAACACACAAGGAGACTTGGAAGTAGAAGTCGTTCACGTGTTACAGCACCCGAGACCCTTCTCTTGAGATCCCAGGGTTTTCTACCCTCCTGCCACCCCCAGCCATGGAAGCGTCGGCTCACAGGAGGCTGGGTGTGATGTGTGTGCCCAGAGTGACAGGTAAGCTCAGAAGAGAGCTCTGTCTTGCAGGCCCTAAGTGGCCGGCACGGGGAAGGCACAGAGGTGGCTGCAGGGCTGCATGCACACCTGGGACAGGGAGGGCGCGTTCTTAGGGGCCAGCTCTTTCCCGTACCTGACCTGAGAAAGAGAAAGATGTCATTTCCAGGCTGAGCTGATAAGCCATCTATCTACTTTGAAGTTGTCGCCAGGAAAGACGGAAGGAGTCCCAGGGCATTTCCAGGTGTGGTCTGTGGGGGATTTTGGAGGTTTTCATCTGAGCCCCAGAGCTCGGCAGAGGAAGGGCAAGGGAGGAAAGAAGGGGGACAGAAGGTTGTGTCACCTGGTTCACGAGGTTCTAGGCACCATCCCACGGAGCAAACGGATGAAAAAGAAGGTGATGTGCAATCAGGGGGTTGTGGACCCGTGGCCACTCTCGTGCCTTAGTGTATAGACTGGTCCCTGTGGATGGGAATCACGCTGTAGGTATCAGACACTTTGAAATGTACGTACTCTTTGATTCAATTATTTCGCCACTAGGAAATCACCTTAAGGCAAAAATTGGACAAATGCAAATACATATTCACTATAGGATCAATTATAATAGTGAAAGCTTGAAAGTAACCCAAATATTCGACCAATGAGACTGACTGAGTAAAATACACTTTAATGCTGCACTGGAATATATGCAGCTATGTGTTTTACAGGCATGGCATCCTATTTCTATGT
This sequence comes from Tonatia bakeri, assembly GCA_004024845.1. NCBI lineage: Eukaryota > Metazoa > Chordata > Mammalia > Chiroptera > Phyllostomidae > Tonatia > Tonatia bakeri. Next base: position 15,630 of record PVIA01005582.1, read on the forward strand.
CTATAAGGCAATTTCTATTTTGAAAAGTGGAACAAAACAATGTGAGAAAAATGGCCCCACATTTATCGGGTTGCTTCTCATTTTCCCTGCCCCTGTGTGTTTGCCCTGAGCGTGGACTCTTCCCGTCCAGCTTCCTGGGCCTCATGCGTTACAAAGTCCCCAGATCTTCCCTGGGCTCCGAGCCTTGTGGGACGCGAATGCTCCGTTCTCTGGGCTACTCCTTGGCATTGTGTTTCGTGGTCTGCCTGGTGTTACCGTGAGCTGGGCCTATGGCTTACTTCCCTTCCTGAACTTGGCTAGACCCACGTCTGATTCGCCTTCGGTCCCCAGGGCGGGGTGATGCTGGGGGAGGGAGTGAAGTGGTGCCCAGTAAGTCTTCCAGAATGTGAGAGGAATGTGTGGGAGGCGCTGGGGCCAATTTTTATATCAAACGCATCAGCCTCACTTGAGGTTCTGGACAATGTTCTTGCACTCACTCCGTGTCCTCATCAAGTTCAGTGCCACCTCCTGCTAGCTCAGACAGATACCCTCCTAATGCCAGGACTGGGCTGGAGGAAAGGGTCACCCCGGTGGTCCTACGTCCAGAGAGTAAGGGGGAGAGACGTAGGGATGTCGCCAGGAAGTTCCCTCTCCATCTGCCTTGATGGAATATTTGAGCCTAGGGTGAGGGGTCACCTCCCATGTCTACTCTCACTCCCAAAGTCCTACTCACCGCCCAAGAAAGCCACAGAAACTTATGGAGAAGCAGATGTGGTATCTGGGGACTGGAGAGGGAGTGTCCCTGGAGGGAAGAGAAGATAGAGGTGCCAGGCGCCCTCTGCAGGCTGGGCTGGGAGCAGGTGCCTGGGGGCGGTATATTTGGGGAGAGTGGCGATTTACCTCTCCAAACACCAAAATTAATTCCTATTCATTGGAAGACAGTCCCTAAACCCATCCTTGCATCCTCTACGCTGCACTGGCTTTCTTCCCCTTGGCACCACGAAAGCAATGCACGCCGACTGCAGAAACGTGAGAAAATACAGATAAATGAAAAGAAGGGAAACTTTTTAAAAGTATAATCCCATCACCTGGAGACTACATCCTATTTAATTTTCTCTATGTATATTTTATATCCGTATTTATACTTAATAATCTCTATTCATATTTTATGTAACCAGATACCCCCAGATCACAGAGTCAGCCTCTCCTTGCCTTCCAGTCACAAGTGTGTGAGGGGAATCTTTTTGTGTCATCAAGCATCTGTCCTTACGTCGCTTTTAATACCCGGATGGTGTTTTCCTGGAGCCAAGAGGAACCCCGAGAGCTCTGCGTGCCCCCAATAAGATGACCCTCCACCCTTCGCCCCCGTCACCATGGTGGAAGGGAAGAGGGGGCCTTGGGACTCTGGATGCTCCTGGTAACCCCGCCCCCACACATGCCCCCAGCCTGACCACCACTCTCTCTGCCCAGAGACCCTCAGAAATCCCCTTATTCTGCCCTTTATCCCTTTCCACATTAGCCACCCGGGACCCCTGGGCCATCCCTCACGCCCCGCTCTAATCCCAGAAGGACCCGCTGGGCGGAGAAGCAAACCGCCCGCCACCCACGCTGGCATCGCCCAACGCTCTGCTTTGTTTTCTTCACACTCCTATCCCCATTGGGATACGTGTGTTTGTGTGTATGGATGGATGGCGCACACATGTACGTGCGCGCGCACAGTGTATATGTGTGCGTACGAGGTATAAGTGTCCGTCTCCAAACACGAGGGCAGAAGCCCGACGGGCAGGGGTTTTCGTCTGCGTTGTTTCATTCTGTGTGAACCTCTGGTGCCTGCGGCCCTGCCTGGCTCGCAGTAAGTGCTGTGGGTATGTTGAATGGATGGATGGATGATTTCAGTATGATTAAAAACAACAAAAAAAACCCGACACTACTATAAACCTTCCCAAATCTTCGCCCTCATTTAGAATTTCCTTTGGGTAAACTCTCAGAAGGACAATTTGCTGGACCAAAAGATAGAAGACAGGCAACATTTTTCACTATTTTTTTTAAAGGCACTCGGGCAAACTTCAGCATGCAGTGTTTAGAAGGCCTATTTCTCCACCCCTTCAACGATACCCAGCGTGAGCGCTTAAAAGCGTTGTTCCCATCCTGGGGAAGGCGAAACTACAGCGATGGTCACGTGAGCGGCGGACGCTAGGGGTCTGGGAAGAGGGGGGAGGGGGGAAGAGGTGGAGCATGGGGGATTTTTAAAAAGTATTCTGCATCATATTGTTACGATGGATACGAGTTATTCTGCATTTTCCAAAGCCCATAGAACTTGCCAGTGCAAAGAGCAAACCTTAATGAATGCAACTTTAAAAAATCAGGGGTCCCAGGAAGGAATGAACGCCGAGAGGAAGAATCTCATTACGATATAAATGTCTGCAGTGATCCCACAAAAGGGGGCGGGGCGAAAAGGCGCTTTGGAGATGCGCGGAGTCTGTAAGACTAAAAGCAAAAGGAAGTGCAGATGAGCACCGCCCTCTGGTCAATAAAGCTGTTTTCCGGGGGGCACCGGTGAACAGCTCTGATACAGCCGCACGCGTGTGCCGGACTCGAAGAGTTCACTAAATGGAAGGCTCGGGGCAGGAGCCAGGTCTCCCCCTGCTGGAGGGGCAGTTTACAAATAAGCGAGAGTAGGGGGCTGGGTGACCCTAATGCATTAGAGCTGGGGACACCAGTGTGAATTCATATGTGGCTTAGTACATGGATTGTCACACGGACTCAGTGAGTGTGTCACACTAGACTTTGAACCCACATCCGTCTAACGCCAGGATTTCCTAACCACCACGCTGTCCTGTGAAATGCCAAGTGTGACACTGGCAGGACAGGGGAGGGGATCCAGGCAGCTAGCAGAGTGACCAGGGACTACCTTTGCTCTCTGCTTTAGTGTAGTGATGATGATACGTACTCCAAAGAGAGGCAGCCTGTGGCCCAATGAGAAACTACATAAAAAGCTGCCGAGTGGCCACTGTGATCAATGGCTCACAGGGGCACCAGACTTCCTGTCTCAGGCTGAGCGACTTGAGTGGGTCACTCCAGACTCTGCTGAGGACAGCAGAGTGGACTCCCTGGAGTCATGCCTGGAAGCAATGGGATCGTTGGGGCTAGCAGGCAACACAGTCCCAGGTCCTACATTATCATAATTTAATGTTGAGGCTCTGAAGACTGATGCCAGGCGGGAGAGCCTCACGTCAGCACACTTAAATAGTCCTAGCTATTGGGGCCCCAATCACAAGCACCCACCTTCTGAGGCCTTGACTTCAAGGAACGGCACTGAAATGCAAAGGCACTGGACTCAGGGGAGGGGCTGTGACCCCTGGTTTGGCTGTGCGTCTTGTGCAACTCTGAACAGGTCGATTCACCGCTTGGATCCTTGGTTTGTTCCTATCAAAATAGGAGTCTTGTCCTTGCCTTAGTGACCTCACAGAATTTTCCAGCAGGTACAGACCAGCATGGTGCCTGCATCCTCTCGTTTAACTTGGCAATTTTCACGGGCGTGTGTTTATCCTCATTTTATAGTCGGGAAAACAGGTCCAGAGGGATGACGTCGCTTGTCCGAGGTCACCCAGCTTGCAAAGATTAAGTCGGAATTTAGAGCCCAAAGGGTTTTGTCCCTCACCACATTCCAGGCTGACGCTAGACGGAAAGAATGTTTGGAGGACTTTGGACCCCTGGGGAAGAAGTTAGGAGCAGCCTGGAGACGCCCGGCAGGGGTGGCGTGGCTAGTAGCTGGGGCCTGGTGTCAACTCTGGGCGGGTGTGCCAGTGGAGGGGGTTTGCAGAACCAAGGTGCAGAGAAAAACAAGCTCGACCAGAGAACTGGCGTGGAGGGAGAAAGGGGAGGTGCAGCAGCTTCCAAATGGAGTGGAAAGCGGGGAAAGACAGAGACACTGAAGGGGATTTTTAGAAAGTCTGGTTCTCAGGTCCGCTTTGCCATCCCCAAACCTGGGCCCCCACTGAAACCTTCACGAAATCCCCACTTTTGGTCAATGCCTCCGCAGCTGGGCCAGGTGTGCCGTGACTGGCCACGGACAGGGTGCTGCCCTAGAGGCGCCAGCCCCCATCTGCCCTGGCTCATAGGCCCAAGGCTGCCCCACGACTCTGCAGGCTACTGCTCCTAGAAGCTCTGGTTTAGGGTCCAGGGTGCACACGGCTTTTTAAGCAAGTCAGCTGCATATGCTGTAGGATCCTCTTGGATACGTGCAAGTGAATGACACTGAGGCAGAATCATCCATCCCTCTCCTTCCCTTCCGCGTTGCCTTCTATTTTTCTTTCTCCTTCCCTCTTTCTCCCATTTTCTTCCTTTTCTTTTCTCTCTCTCACCTCCCATCTTTCCTTCTGGCTCCCCCTGCCTTCCCTCCCGTTTTCCAATGTGGATCTTCCAGCCACGGTGTGCAAGACGCTATGCTCCACCCCCACCTGGCACGCAGGGGTGAGTGGCACGCCATGGTTTTTATTCTTACATTTACTACGTGCTCGCCACGGGGCAGTGGGGCTAGGAGCTGGTCACAAATATATCTCCGTATTTATATAAGTCACAGTCCCTCTTCCCCACGTGTCCGGATCCAGTACAGAGGTGGGCCTCTAAACCAATCCCCAGAATACTCCCCCTCCGGATTCAGCTCTCCTGGACAACCGGACCCTTGTGAGATTTCTTTCATCTTCTCATTTTGGTGAAGTACGGGTTTTTCCGCCTTCGACTCCCAGTGGTATGCTGTAAGCATTTTTCCATGATGCTACACAAGCTTTGTCCTATTACCTTAGTGGCTGCATGCATAATATGCCACGAGGTAACCTGCTTTGCATAACTGGCCCCCTATTGTTGCTCATTAGGTGGTTTCTAGTTTCTTTTACCTTTCTAGGTAAAATTATTAGCTTTTTGAGACCAGTTCTTCGGAGGGGTGTAAGGGGGTCGTGGGTCCAATGTAAACGGGGGCAAGAAAAGTGCAGGGTAGAGGGTCTCGGGCTGGCTTGTCCTGGAGCTCCTGTCTATGCTTTCATCATGGCCCCAGTATTGCAGGAGTATACAGCAGTTGCTTCATGAAGGCTGACTGAGGACACCTACCCTGCCTTTATTCTAGCACCTGTCACATTGCCCTCGAATGCTCCTACCTGACTGTGACCTTCTAGCATCCTTTCCATCTCTGTGTTCCCAGTTCCTGGCACCAGGTAGCCGGCTGCTCATGAAATGGAAGGGAAGGAAACAAAGGCAAGAGGAAAGGAGGCAAGAGAACATTTTCCTCTCCAACTCTGGCTGCCCTGCCTTGAGAGGGCCGGCAATCGCCGTGGGGCAGCAGCGACGGACGTGTTGACACCGTGTAATTTATTAGCCTGAACTGTACAAATTATACCGTCCCCCCAGGACTTGCCCACCAGGAGAAGCTGCGTTTTATGAGTTTGTCCTGGGGACCCGAATAAATAACCAGAGAAACAAAAAACCTCATTCATTTTTTAAAGAGCTTATTGGAATCAGAGGAAGACCTGGAGCTCAGAGTACAGAAGTATCCGATAGGTCAGCATTCATTTCTCTCCGCCCTCCTAAATCTTTTTTTAATCCTCTTGCTTGCCAGTGTTAATCTGAGCTATTTCCCCTGAATGTCCCTCTGTTTGGGATCGTAAGAACAGCACCCACCACAGGGCTTCCAGCTGCTTCTCGGGCCCCACTGTGGGCACCCCGGTGCCCAGTCCCCTGGCGAAGGCTGGTCCTTGAACTCATAGGTGGCACAACCCCATTCTCTGCCTGTGGTGAGGTTAAGGGTGTGGGGGCACCATGCTGAGACCCCGCACGTCCTCTTAAAAAATGCTTCTTGGCTGTGAGTAACCCCTGAGCTTATCATCCTCCCAATGTCAGCCTTGCTGAAAGTTAAGCAGTTTACAAGGTTTTGCTGAGAAATTCCATGCACTAGGAACTAATAGAAGGTCAGCATTTTTCATCTCGATTTTTTTTCCTTCCCACTGCCCAGACTCCAGGTAATGCTCCCTTCAGCATTTTGAAGATGTTCTTAAAAATTCTGGCAAGGTAGCTAATCACCTGATGTGATTCATCATCCCCAGAGCCTGTGAGATGAGGGCTGCCATTGTTGCCATTTTGTAAATGGGGAAATGGAGGCATTTGGAGCAAAGTGAGACCCCTGCCCCCTGCCCAAAGTCACACACTGCAAGTGACACAGCTGGGCTCTGGAGTGACGTCTGTCTTAATCCAAAGCCCATGCGCTGGTGCATTGTGATTACTTCCTCCTCTTGGCAAGTCAAGAATGCTCCCTCTGCCCTGGCCAGGTAGCTCAGTTAGAGCATCATCTTGATTCACCAGGGTGGCGGGTTCGATTCCCACTCAGGGAACATATGAAAATCAACCAAGGAATGCACGAATAAGTGGAACAACAAATGGATGTTTCTCTCTCTTCCTCTCCCTCTTCTTCTCTTTTTCTCTAAAACTAAAAAAGAAGGTTCCCACCTGCCCCTTTGCAGTGGACCCACCCACTGAGGTGAGCAGCCAGAGATCAGAGTTAACTGCAGCTGGGAGTAGGTGCAGTAGATGCCCCATCTCTGGTAATCTCCACTTTCCTAGAGCACACATCAGCAAACTACAGCCCGTGCTCCAAATCCGGGCCACTGCCCGTGTATATACATAAAGTTTTATCGTCACACAACCACACTCGCTCATTACACATTGTTTATGGCGGCTTCCATGCTACAAAAGCCAGTTGAGTTGTGTGATAGACAGCGTGGGGCCCACAGAGCCTACGATGTGTACTTTCTGATGCTTAGAGAAAAGGTTTTCTGGCTTCTAGAATATGGAGTACTCATCGTTTATTATCCCCGAACTAGGGTAATTAGATGAAGCAACAATCCTATGGGGAGATTGCATTTCTGGAGCGCTGACTGTGAGCCAGGGGCTCTGCTACTTGCTTTCCATGGATGCTCTTCTGGAATCCTCCAACCATATTCTCAGGCAGGTCTCCGACAGGTGAGCAACTGCCACCGTCACAGGGCTGGGAAGCAGGGGTCCAGGACTGGGCCATGGAACAGACTGGCCAGCTCTTTATAAAATGAAAAGTGCTCTACAGACAGATTGTCTGCCCGTGTCCGGCCACATGCACCATGTTGGGCTGGGAAGTGATACAAGGTGAGCAAGCAATAGTCTCTGTCCTCAGGAATTCCTGGGCTTGTCCAGGTGACAAGGACACATCCACCTGGGACCACTCCAGGCCTTCCAAAGAGTTTCCACTTTGGGGTCGGCTCCAGTGAGTCTCTGGAGAGGGCCCTTCCAGAGAAGGCTCCCATGTTCCCACCAGTGCTGAGACGGCAGAACTGTGTTCTTAGGCCTCGAAAGAATGGCTCTTCATTGTTGATCATTTGGTTGGTGGGCAGAGAAGGTGGGGAGAGCCCAGCCTTTGGGGCACCCAAGTCCCGCTCTGCAGCTTTCTGGCTGTGGGACTTTGGGCAAGTGCCTGAATTTCTAGAGCTCGAGTTTTCTCGTTTACAAAACGGGGGTGATCATTCCTATATCTTGGGGTCAGTATGACACAAGGACAGCCTGCCGTGTGGTACACACCCAGTGTATTTGGTATTGGCTATTATGTTTATTATTATTAGTGATCAGATTTCTATATGAGTCAGCTTTCACTGCAGTAATGATGCTGTAATGCCCAATAATCTGTGCGATATCCAAGAGCATTTATGTATTTATTTTTCCCATAGTTCCATGGACCAGTTGTGGATGGATCAGCAGGCTGGGCTTAAGCCTGCTTCCCTTGTCTTTCATTTGGGGACCAGAGGGCCAGGCGGGACATGCCCTTCTAAAAGCAGCAAACAGACATTTCAAGATGACTGCATGAAAACACAGGCACCACCTAAGGCTTGAGCTCAGAACTGACCCCACAGCCAAAGCAAGTCACATGACCCAGCCCATGCGCACTAGGTTGGAGGGCACACTGCACCCGCAGTGAACAACCAACCGTGAGGATGGAGAATGGAAGAAGATTGTGAGCAAACAGCAACACTATCACAAACGTCAAAACCACTAGCACAACAGCCATATGACCCACCTTACGTTTTGTCTGCTTCTCAAAGCTTAGCAGTGCATCCCAGGTTCTCACCTCCCTGATGAAGAAACTGGGGTTTTGGCCACTTCCTGTGGTCATCTCCAGTCACAGGAGGCTTAGGGGTTGCCAGATTGCCACAAGGACACTGTAGACCTTCTCCCAGTGGGCTTGGGGAGGTAGTCTCCAGCAGGAATTTCCAGAAAAAAGCCTAACTTACTGCTGGAAGCTCAAGAGAGCCAACTTCCCACTCCTGCTGTGCATCCAACGTGAGGGGAAAAAAAACCAGAACAGGCCCGTGTTGGAGAGTGACCACTGACATTGAAGGATCAGGGCCCAACACTGCCCGTGCAGTTTCCTCTGGCTGAGATTTTTGGCTGTTCTGCCCAAACCAGGTTGGCTATTTATTCTGGACACCAACGGCTGCCGTTACCATATTGATAAACAAAGCTTGCAAAATTATTTCAATACCGGAAAGAGTTCATTTAAAACAATAACAGCAACAACAAAATCCACATCTGTCATGTGGCGTCCGCCCCAGCCCGAGGGAGCCTACTGATGAGTATTTTTGGGTAGGGACAGCTTGGCCTGGCCCGGGTCCACTTATTTCCTCAGTAGCTCTTTCCAGAGTCCGCATTGTTTCCTAATTTGTTCCAGATACACCCTCTTCTGTGGCTCCATTTGGACACTGAGGTCCTCAAGACATGAACGAGTTGGGAAATGGAGGAAGTAGGGGAAGGAAAGAAGGCCTTCACCTCCCTCATAGGTTCCCTCCCTAGTTGCTGAGTGCCAGCGGTGTCCTAGGGGCTGGGGGTTCAAAGCTGGAGGAAGCAGAAGTTCCACTGGCCACACCAGATCCTCATTCGAATGCATCTTTTCAAGGCAGATAGTTGACTCACTGTACTGTAGATGATTGGTTTAAGCTAATCACAGCCATACCATTCTCTTACCAGTGATTGGTTTAGAGGTTATCATGTGACCCAGTTCTGCCCAGTGAGAAGTGAAAAAAAGACTGCTAGTGGCTTTGAAAACTTATCCCCATTCCTAAGAAGGAGCTATAGGAAAGAACAGACACTCCTCTCTATTGCTTGGAGCACGGGCCCACGTGACAACTGTGACGTCAGTGGCCATCTTGCTGGGAGCCAGAAGATGGATGATGAAGCGAACTCTGTCAATGGTAGAGTGGAAAGATGAGAGGACCTGCATTCTCACTGATGTTAATGAGCCGCTGAGTCTCTAACCCCAAAGGCCACTGGACCCTTGGACTTCCTGCTTTATGGGATAATAGATTTGCTGGGTATTTCAGTCGTATAGGTTAGAATTTCTGCTATCTGCATAAAAAAGCATCCTAATCAATGCAGCAAGCACTATTGTTATAGAAGCTTGACTTGTCCATAAAGGAGCAGGCACAGAGAAGTGGGTTAACTTGTCTATGGCCACACAGCTGGGAAATGACTGAATTTGAACTTCCTCTCAATCTGGGTGCCTTTTATATCTTATTGTCTGATTGCTATGCCTAGAACTTCCAGTACTATGCTGAGTAAGAGTGGTGAACACAGACATCCCTACCCTGTTCCTGATCTTAAGGGAAATGCTTTGAGTTTTTGTCCATTGTGTATGATGTTGGCTGTGGGTATGTCATATGTGGCCTTCATTATGTTGAGGTATGTTCCCACTGTTCTCACCTTGCTGAGAGTTTTTATCAGAAACAGATGTTGGATTTTATCAGAGGATATTTCTGTACCTATTGATATGATCATGTGATTTTTATCCTTTATTTTGTTTGTGTGGTATGTTGTGTTTATGGATTTGCAGATATTGTATCAACCTAGCAACCCCAGAATAAATCCCACTTGATCATGGTATATGATCTTTTTAATGTATTTCTGTATTCAGTTTGCTGATATTTAGTTGGGGATTTTAGCATCTATGTTCATCAGGGACACCGGCCTATAATTTTCTTTCTTTGTAGTGTCTTTATCTGGCTTTAAATTACGATAACACTGGTCTCATAAAATGATCTTGGGAGTCTTCCCTCCTCTTGAATTTTTTTTTTGTTTTTGAATAGTTTGAAAAGGATAGGTATTACTTCTTCTTTAAATGTTTGGTAAAATTCACCTGTGAAGCCATCTGGTCCAGAACTTTTGTTTGTTGGGAGTTTTTTGATTACTACCTCAATTTTATTAGATGTAATCCATCTGTTCAGATTTTCTGATTCTTCCAGATTCCACTTTGGAAGGTTGTATGTTTCTAGGAATTTTTCCATCTTGTCCAGATTATTTCATATGTTAACATACAAGAGAGGATCTCTCAAAACAGAATTAATTTATTAAAAATTGTGTATTTATTCTTACATTTTTAAACTTCAGTCACTTTCAAAGTACTCTCCTTTTGAGGCAGCACACCTATCGAGACATTTTTTCCACTGCTCAAAGCAGTTTTTGAACTCATCGATTTTGATGCCTTTTAGTGCTTCTGTCATTGTTTGTTTCACCTCCGTTCACATCTGTAAAACGTTCCCCTTTGAGAACTTATTTCACCCAGGGAAACAAAAAAAAATGTGGCTCAGGGCAAGATCCAGTAAATAGGGAGGGTGGGGCATGGGGGTCATGCCGTTTGGGGGCAAAAAACTGCTGAACATTTAATATGATGTAGGCAGGCACACTCATAAATCGCCCATCATGAAATGAGCAAATGCATTGAAAAAGTCTTAAAAAAAGATCACTGAAGCCACCCTCAGCCTCTCACAACAATGCCAGCTGGTACACTGAGACAGATGGGTTCCTAGAACACTCATCTGCTGGGGGAAGCCTGTACTACAAGGGGCCCCCACTCCAAAAGATAATTCTGATTTTGGGGGGCATCCTCCCCCTCATAGAGTTATTTGTAATATTTTTCTTATAATCCTTTGTATTTCTGTGGTGTCAGTGTTACTTCTCCTCTTTCATTTCTGGTTTTATTTACTAGGGTCCTCTCTCTCTTTTTTTTCTTCATGAGTCTGGCTAAAGGTCTGTTAATCTGGTTTATACTTTCAAAGAACCAGCTCTCAGTTTCATTGATCTTTTGTATTTTTTTTTTAAGATTCTTTCATTTATTTCTCCTCTGATCTTTATTATTTCCTTTTTTATATTCACTTTGGGCTTTGTTCTTTTTCTAGTGCCTTTCAGTGTAAAGTTAGATTGTTCGTTTGAGATTTATCTTGTTTCTTGAGATAGACTATGAATGCTATGAATTTCCCTCTTAGGATTACTTTTTCTGGGTACCATAAATTTTGGGTTGGTGGATTCTCATTTTCATCTGTTTCAAGGTATCTTCTGAGTTCTTCCTTGATCTCATTGTTAACCCACTCATTTAGTAACACATCACGGAGCCTCCATGACTGTGTGTGTTTTTCATTGTGTATGTGCGTGATCGATTTCTAGTTTCCTACCTTTGTGGTCAGAGAAGATCTTGATATGATTTCAGCTTTCATAAATTTACCGAGACTCGTTTTGTGTCCTTGCATGTGGTCTATCCTAATAATGTTCCATGTGCCCTTGAAAAGAATATATATTCTGCTGCTTTGGGGTGAAAAATGTTCTGAAGATATCAATTCATCTGATGTAGTGTGTCTTTTAAGGCTGCTATTTTCTTGTTGATTTTCTGCCCGGAAGATCTATCCGTTAATGTCAGTGGGGTGGTAAAACCCCCTTCGGATACTGTATTACTGTTAATCTCTCCCTTTATGTCCATCAAGACTTGCTTTATATATTTAGATGCTGCTATATGGGGTGCATAAATGTTTACAAGGGTTATAGCCTCTGTTGGATTGCCTCCTTTATCAGTAGGTAGTGTCCTTCTGTGTCTCTTTTTATAGCCTCTGTTTTATGTCTATTTTGTTTGATATAAGTATTGCTACCCCAGTTTTTTTTTTTTCATTTCCACTTTCATGAAATGTCTTTTTCCATCCCTTTACTTTGAGTCTGTGTTAATCTTCATTCTCAGGTGTGTCTCTTGTAGACAGCATACGTATGGGTTATAAAAGATGTTTTTTGAAGAGAGGCTTTGGCTGGTTTAATTTTTTTAAGGCTTGAAAACTTCTAGATTAGATAAGTAACTTCCATGCATTCAGTGGTTCACAGCACGCGCTTTGGAGCCCATCACATCCAGATTTAAATGATGACTGTGGTGTCATTGTAGTCGATGGGGAAGCAGGCAACTTCCTGGGCCCGTTTCCAGTCACCCACCAGCCACTCATGAGTGTTTCCTTTCCCCTCATCTCTGCCAGCAGGAGGTATTAAAACTCTTTTTAAATTTTTGCCAGTTTAATGGGTATAAACCAGTATTTCATTGTTACTTTAATTTGCATTTTTTAACTTCTAGAGAATTTAAGCATAGTTTCCTATAGTAATTTGATTGGCCAATCAGATTTCTTCCATGAATTCTTATCCTTGGCTCATTTTTCTATTGTGTCGACTGTCATCTTTCTTGTTAATTTGTGAGGGCTCTTCAGTATAGTATGGACATTATCCTAATGTAATGGAACTTTAACTTCTACCTACATTATAGCTTTTTTTTTAGGCTTGTCTTTTGTTCTTTTTTTTTAATCTCATAACAGTGATGCCCGTTGCATGTCTTTTGAGGATTAAAACACCGAACAGAATTCCTAGTATATAGTTCAATAAAGTATCTCTATCATTTACAAGCTTTGGTGTGGGCGCAGGGTTCTGGAGTTATTTGAATGTGTGTGTGCTAAAATCCCATTGGGCAAAGCAAGTCACCTGGTTGAGCTGAGTTAGAAAGGGAAAGTTCTATGGCCATAATGTCAAAGACAAGGGCACAGGGAGGGATGAAGAATGGGGGCCATCATTGCAGTCGGCACAATGGTCGGGAACAGAGACCAAGACGTCAGGTTACGGAGACAGAAGGAGCTGGATGTCGGTGCCTCTCCCTGCTGGGGTCTGTGCGCCTCCCCAGCTGCCCCCCTTGGTGCCTAAACCAAAGCCAGTTTTCCACAAGGCTTTGTTCCCAGCTAGCTCATGGCCAGAAATCTCTTTCCAATGTTGCCTTCCAGCTGCTAATGCCCTCTGTCTCTTGCAAGGATATTTGCATTAGAAGATCCTTACTATGTTTTCTGATTATGAGAGAACACACACTCAGCACACAGTGCTCTCAGACCGTGCAGATCACCACAGTCCAGTCCTGCGATCCACGCTGAGAGGGTGGGGACTTTCCCCTGTGAACTGACCTCCCAGACTTTCTCATGTGCCCGTTTGAGACCTCTTCTCTTTGTCAGGTACTGGGTCATATTCGACCCAGCAGACATGAAGTACTTCCGGCACTTGGCAACAACCACGTGAGGGTATTTTCCCACACAGGGTGCAGTCCACGGGCTGTACATCAAAACCATTTAGGAAGGAGAACGTCAACATGCAGATTCCTAGGCCTCGTTCCTAAAGAGTCCACTTTAAGAAGTCTGAAGGGAGGTTCTGAAATCTGTGTTTTTAACTAATTGTAAAGCCACGGTATTTGTATTTTTACAGGGCCTCCTTGACTGGTACTCATATTGGGTAACGGTGCTGGAAAAAGAAACACCCAGAGAAAGGAATGACTCATGCAGAGGTTCCAGACCCCATGACAGGCACTAGGAGAGACAGCCGTGGTCAAATCTTATCACCCGAGCAGGCCTGCCTTGTGCAGAGAAAGGATCTTGCCTTGGCTTCAAGCCACAATTTCCCTTGCATCCACCCAGGTGTGGGTCCCTAAGTTACTACCAACTCGGGTGTCCTTGGGCACATGGCCACCTCTCTGAGCCTCAGTCAGCTCATCTGTGACATGGGAACCCTTCCATCCACGTGGCAGGGCTGTTGAGAGAAGTAACAAGCCCCCATAGAGCAAACTCACTCCAGGCACAGGCTCACAGTAGGTCTAAACATAGTGCCCTCCCTCAGGAGAGGAGGAGAGCAGGGACCCACTGGGCAATGTGGGGGAAAGCCAGAGGCCCCGAAGACAGCAGCAGCCACATCAGGTGTCTTGATGAGTTAATTATGGAAAATTAGGGCAAGTCAGGTTTCTGCCTCCAGGAATCTCATATTAAGGTCTGGACGATAGCGTGGGATTTTAATCATTCTCTCGGAGCTGGTGACAGGCTTTTCCTACTGGGACAGATGATAAGTAGGGGAACCAGTCAGAATATGCAAACTCAGCCTGGGGACTGGCGAGGGACACCTTTGGAGAGCACCAGGGCCTTCTACGGATGTGTGCTAGCTGGGGACACTTACCCAGGCAGAACCTGAAGTGACAGCCCTAACTCCTGACTTCTGAGCTATAGGTCATAGAGGCAAAAACAGCCACCATTCTCCACCCTTCCCTCTCTCCACTCCTTTCCCACGTGCCTTGGCAGCTGCTCCCATTCATACAATAAGTGGAGCATGTGTGGGGTGGTGAGCACACCATACAATATATAGATCGTGTGTTGTCACCCGATCTGTACACTCTACCTGAAACCTGTATCATTTAGTTTGCCAGTGTTGCCCCAATACATTCAATAAAAAGGAGAAGTGGAGTCTGCTTCCTTCACGCCCTTGAGCCTGGGCTGGCCCTGTCACTCGTTTGGGCTCATAGACTATGGCAGAAGTAACTGTGACGGTTGCCAGCCCACAAGTCATGGGGACTAGAATGCCTCTACCCCGTTTTGGAGCCCTGCCCAGCTGCAGGGAAAGCCAGCCCAAGCTAGTCTGCTAGAGACCTCGTGGAGAGAGCCGTCACGTCCGCCAAGCCTGGATTCACCGACAGCCAGGGGACCCGCCAATATGTGGGAAAGCTCGGTTCAGCCCAGACATCAGTGCCACTCCCCAGAGCCCAGCTGTGCTCAGATAGTAAGTGAGCCCAGACAGGGAGCAAAGTCATTGTTTATTGTTTTAGGCTATGAGTCTTGGGGTGGCTTGTGAGGCAGCAACAGCTAACTGATACGGCGTGTGTGTGATGGTAATAATATGCAAATCATAGACCTGTATTAAGGGTGAGAGCTGCCTTTTGCTGTTCCGGGGACTGTGCAAGTGAATGCATATAATTCTTTCAGTTCTCACAATGGCCCCACAAGGTAACTGTTATCATTCTTTATTTTACAGAGGAGGAAGCTGAGGTTCAGGAAGGTTTACCTTAATTGCCCGCTGTGAATGGCTTTCAAGTGGAGAAACCAGGACTGGAACTCAGGTCTGCCTGACTCCAGAGCTGGTGCCTTGTAAGGGCACTTACTCATCCGTAAAGAAGCTGTTTTCAGAGTAAGGTCCGGTTCCCCAGCCTGGCACAGCAGGCCCTCCGTGACCTGCTCCCCTTTCCGCTCTTGACCTTCTCCAAAAACATCTATGCCTTTTCCCAAGGCATTTCCCCTTCCTGGGTTGACTGTCTTTCCTTCTTCACCCAGAAAACTTTTATGCACCCTTCAAGACCCAGCTCGGTTTCACCCCTATCAGTTTTTAGCAGCGAGAAATAACAACTCCTTATTCAAATCAGCACAACCCATAATATAATTTAGTTTGATACCCCATGTGAATGGGGCTCCAGAGGCAAGGAAGGAAGGAGAGTCTTGGCTGGACTGAGGCAGTCGTCCAATGGGGTCCACAAGGAGACCTTTCTCTGCACCCTCTGGGCAGGCCCACCCTCATGTCTCCGTGGCCAGGGTTGGGTCACGTGCCCTCCCCTGAGCCAGTGGCTGGCGGGAAGAGGATTGCTTCACGATCACTGGTTTTGTCACTTCTGATCATCTTTGATGGAGAGGATGTGGGTGAGCCAACCCCCACGAACATAATCCACCTGCCCTGGGAAGCCACCTCTGACTGGCCAGGCTGGATCAGGTGCCTCCCCAGGGTTCTCACAGTGTCCAGAGCCTGCACTCTAGAACACTGCTTGGGCATTGTAACTCAGCCTCCGGCACGGCTCTGATCACCATGTGTTATTAGCGGCCACTTCATTGGTAAGATGTCCCCAGCCCTGGCTGGGTAGCTCAGGTGGTTAGAGCATCATCCCCATATGCCCAGGTTATAGGTTTGATCCCCAGTCAGGGCACGTACAAGAATCAACCAAGAAACCCATCAATAAGTGGAACAACAAATTGATGTTTCTTTCTCTCTCTTCCTCCCCCCCTCTAAAAATCAATAAAAAATTATTATTGGTAAGACATGTCCTCCGACTTAGCTCTGTCACCCTCATCCACCATCCCCCCAGTTCCCACGCTTGGAATGGCTTACCCCAAGTCCCCCACAGAACTTGAATTTCATGATAGCTGGTGGTATGTCACCATTACCTTGCTTACTGCTGTATTCCCAATGCCTAGCAGGGCACCGGGCCATCGAGAGGCCCAGTAAACATTTGTTTTGCCAACATTTCCCTTGCTCGCAGTGGACGTCTAGACCAAAGCAGGAGAAGGAGCTCTAAGCGAAATATCGCGATGTCCCCTTCAAGGGCACCTTTATGCAGATTTCCATCAGGAACGGCCTGATGCCCTGCTGGATGCCCACTGAGCTGAGAACACTTCACCAGCCACTCCGTAAACGACCCTGAATAATCAACAATGGTGAGGTGGCAGAGGCTCACCAGTCCTCTGACCCTCGCAGCGACCCCTAGAGTTGCTCCATCGTATAGATGACTCCCAGAGAGGTGAAAGGACACTCCAAGGGGACTGAATCATGAGTCCGCTTTGATCTCACGCTCGTGCTCTCTGCTTCGTACAAAAGCCAATGGGTTTCCAACTCTGTCACCGTCTAGGTGTCTGTCCTCGGGATAATGTATAACTATTGACCACCACCTCTCTTGGGTTTTATGGAAGAAGCATTTTTTCCTCCCTCATAATAATAATAAAGACCTTTTGTTAAATATATGGTGTTCTGTACTATTAGCCAGCAAACATTTACTCTGCCCTCTGTGGCGAGGGAGGAGAGTGTGTTTCCTCACCCCATGGATATTGGGCTTGACCATGGGGGTTGATTTGGCCAACAGAACGTGGGCAGAAGTGACGATGCGCCAGTTCTCGGCAGTGGCCTTCAGGCGTGGCTAGTTTCTTCCAGTTCTCGCTCTCCCCAGAGAACAGCCTGCCCAGGTGGGAGCTGGTCTTTTACCCTGGACCCCAAATGGGAAGACACGTGGGGCACCCAAATGCTGACCCAACTAACCTTCGGACATGTGAGTGAGAAATAACTTTGTTGGAGCACCTGAGGTTTCGGCGGGGGGAGTGTTTGTCACACAGCTTTATCGTAGCAAAAGCTGACTAACACAAACACTCTGATTCCAGATTGTGCAAAGCCTTTTCCGTGCATCCGCTCATTCAACCTTCCAGCCACCTCTGAAGGGAAGTGATATTCAATCATCTGCTGATCTAGGAGTCCTTTTGCCCATCCCAGTGCTAGCAGAGCCCAGAACACTGCCTGGCACAAAGTACATGCACAATAAACATTTTTAGGTGAATCACTGTATTTTGCTGTATATAATGCACTCCCATGTACAACGTACACCCACGTTCTCGTGCGGATCATACATGCGATTATCTCACCGATGGTGAGTAATCATTATACCCATGTATAATGCGCACCTTTATTTTTCCCTCAAAAATAAGGGTGTATTATTGCTGTGTATAATGCGCACTCTTTAGGCAAAAGAGTGTGCATTATACACAGCAATAATACAATAATAAAGTGAAAATAGGAGCCGTGTGGCACTTATCTGCTTTGCAACCAACATCTATGTAGTAATAATAAACTACTATGTGCCAGGCCCTGTTAGGATTTATTTAATGAAATCTTAAATTGTTTCAACAAATATTCATTGAGCATCTAATTCATTCAAGGCATTGTTCTAAGTGCTGGGAATACAGCATTAACAACAACAACAAAAAAAAAAACAGACAAAACCCAGACCCTCTTGGAGCTAAAATTCTGCTGGGGAGAGAAGATAAACAAAATGTGAAAATCCATGGTATAATTCATTGTTAATAAATGCTATTAAAAAAATAAATGAAAGCCAGGAAAGGTGATGGAGAGGGCCAAGGGGCAGAGTTGCAATTTCTACCAAAGTGCAGAGGAAAGGTCTCTTGAGGAGGTGGCATTTGGACAAAAAGTCAGGTGAACACCAAGGGAAGACTGTCCAGAGGGAATGACAATTACTAATCCATTGTCTGGTTGAAGAAAGGGGCTCAGAGGGATTCATTTGCTTGCCGTTTGTCAGCTGGCAGGTGGCAGAGCTGGGACTTGGACTTGGACTTGGATAGCCTGACCCCAGTGCGTGTGCCCGCCCTTACTTTGTGGGTGGTCCTCACAGGGCTGCTCAGACTTCACAGCCAGTCTTGGGGATCCGTACACCCATCCCGGGGCCCACCCCATGGACCCTGAGCTGTACTGCCATCCAATTTCAGCGGAGGACAGTGGGAAACCACTCTGGCTCCTAATGGATTTGGCAGTCTCCGGATGCTCCACCGTATTAGCTGTGGAAATGGGCTTTATCTCGCTGCTTGACGAAACGAGCAGGCAATCAACCTCCCTAAGCCAAAGGTGATCTAAAAATATTGGGAGAGCCAGTCTCGGGTGAAGCTTATGCAAACAGTCTCTTTGATTTGATTAGGGGTGTCTGTGGCCCTCCCCGGGGGGCCTTGACTTCCCACTGTAGACAGCCAGGAGAGGACAAGCTCCCCAGGCTGGGCGGTCAGCATCACCCCCTCACCCCCCCAAAGTCTCCTCCTGCTGGGGCCTGGGAGCAAGGCTAACCTGGACAGAAGAGACAGGGTCCAGATGCTCTCCCCCGCCTGCCAGTGGGCAGAGGCAGAGAACAGAGCTCCGGACCTTTTTTGGAGATGTTAGTCCTGCTTCCTGCGTGTATGTCCTGAAAGATTCCCGTCCTAGCCTCCATTCTTCCTGTTTCTCCTCATCTTTTTTCTTTCCCAGCTTCACTTGTGCACCACCAAGCATCCGGAAGTGCAGAGGTCTTAGTCTAGCAAGGTAACATATACATCGGCTGGATTTTGTGGACTTAGTGCGAAAAAATTTTTTAACACAAAGTAACAGAAAAAATCTCAAGATATATATTAAGATTTTATTTCTAGCCCTGGCTGGCGTAGCTCAGTGGATTGAGCACCAGCTGCGAACCAAAGCATCGCAGGTTCGATTCCCAGTCAGGGCACATGCCTGGGTTGCAGGCCACAGCCCCCAGAAACTGCACATTGATGTTTCTCTCTCTCTTTCTCCCTCCCTTCCTTCTCTAAAAATAAATAAATAAAATCTTAAAAAAAAAGATTTTATTTTTTTATTATTAGAGAGCGGGAAAGAGAGGGAGAGAAACATTGATGTGTGAGAGAAACATCGATCGGTTGCTTCTCGCACACCCCCAACCCAGGCATGTGCCCTGACCGGGAATCGAACTGGCAGCCTACTGCTTTGTGGAATGATGCCCAACCCACTGAGCCACACTGCTCAGGGCTCAATAATATTTTATATTAAAATGATAATATCTTTGAGAGGCTGGGTTCAATAAAATATTTAAAATAGTATAATAGCTTGCCTATTTCCTTTTCCTTTCTTAATGTGGCTGCTGGAGAAAGTTTAACATTGCCTGTGGCCCACACTTGCGGTTGGCAGTGTATTTCTGTTGGAAAACACTAGCTTCGCACCTCTTTTCCATCACCTCCCACTTATTAATTCAGATTTTTTTCTCACTGGTGCCATCCAGGATCACCGTATCAGGTTGAAGTTTTGGCAATTGGTACAATGGAAAGGACCCACTGTGCTGGGAGCTGCCCCCACACGGTGTCCCACTCGGGACTGATTGATTGGCTTAGGTGGAGATTTCTCAACAGCAGCACTGTGGACATTTCGTGCTGGATAGTTCTAGGGGTGGGGTTGGGTGGAGGGGATGTTAATGCTGCCATTATTAATGCTCCCTCCCATTGTGACAACCAAGAATGTTTCCAGATATTGCCAAAGGTCCCCTAGGGGCAAAGTCAGCCTAGCGGGGCACTGATGGCCCCTCCCTCGGAGAGCCTGAGAGTCTGTCCCCTGCACCACTAACGTGGTCCGAATGGAGAACAGCTCTGCCCCACAGCAATGCCCTGGGTGTGAGGTGTTCCCTCAATGCAGCAAGAGAAGGCGCTCCAGAACCGGGCCAACCAGAGGCCCTTTGCAGGTCCCAGGACTCACCGTCTACTTTCTCTCCTGCCAGAAAGGGTTCGAACGGAGCAGAGGACGGCCTCGGAAAAGGCTGAAGCCTCAAAGGAGGGTGTGGAGGTGCCTTGCCAGGTTATTCTTAGCAGTGAGTTCAGGGAGGAAACTCACTTGGGGCTGCCAGGCTGCATAGCGCCTTCCAGAGGGAGCGGCCAGACCACAGCCCTTCCTGGCTGGCCAAGTTCGGTTGGAAATTCTACACACTCCAGGCAACGGGGAATGTGGGGAATGCAGGGTGGGCCTGCTGAGGGCCTTCAGAGACCCTTAACTAAAATGTCTCAGCTCTGGTGTCAGAGCGGCGCCCAGGCGTTGGGGGCTGTTCGGGCAGAGGGACCTGGCCAGCAGGACCCCTGGGTCTGTAGCTTTCCTTCCCCTGCCCTGACGCTGTGATTCATGTAGGGACTGGCAGGAGGTCAAGGGGAGCTTCCAAATGTATGTGCCCTCCAAACCAAGGTGGGAGGCAAGCGGGACATTTGCTGAAGCTCCAGCTTTTGAAGGCTCAGGAAGAGCTGGATCCAATTAAGATTTGGCCTTTTGGTCCAAGTTGCCCTCTGTGGTTGAACAAAGGCTCTTCTGTGGGGCAGCAGAGTGGGCAAGAGCACGGGCTGTGGACTCGGAGTCCTGGGTTCTAATCCCGGTTTTGTCACTCACAAGCTTTGCGGCACCGGACAGGTTATTTTACATCGCTGTCCCTTAGTTTCCTGAACTGTAATAATCTCTACATGAGGAGGTTGCCGTGAGGGTTTAATGAGTCAACATAGTGCTTAGAACAGAGCCTGCCGTCCAGAAAACACTCCGTCAGTAGGAACCCATGAGCCTGGCAAGCAGAATGTATTTCATAAATAAATAGTAACCATCGTGGATCCTGATTGCTTTTCCTTTCATCCACCCAGTCCTTTGTAGAGTGTTCTAGAATACCAGATCTGAAGGGAGACAGGTCTGGCCTGGAATCTCTGCGTTACTCATCAGCCTCTGACGTGGGTGGTAGCGAAGGAAACAGCAAGTGACTCATCTGCGAAATGGGACTAATCGTAACAGTTGCCACGAGGCAGAGTTGAGGTGAGGATGGGTAAATGACTAGAAGCTGCTTAGCGGAGGGCCCAGCCCTCAGTAAGCACACAATAGTCTTTATTTTTATTATTTGTTGTTTATTTTGTGCTAGCATTACTCAGCAGTCTTTAGAAATCAGCTCGCAGGCCAGAATCGAACACGCTATTAACCCCTCGACAGGCTAATTCTAAGTGCCTGTGATGCCTCAGGAAAGTGGGATTTGTTTCTAGAAGAAGAGAGGAGAGTGGGAAGGCAGAAATAACGATGTCCACTCCAGCTCCTGGGTCTGGGGGTACCGTTGAGGGGTGAGTTGGTACTTCATGTGGATGTGTGAGCAATGCTGGGAAGTGGGGCCCACTCCATCCTTTCCGCCTCTGAGCCTTCACTGTCCCGCCTGGGGGGCCTGGGGCTGGGCGGTAGATTGAAGAGGCCGCAAGTCATACAGAAGGGCGTGTGCTGTGTCTCCTCCTGCGAATCTGGGCAGACGCTGGGGACTTGCTCAACCAGTGGGATGTGGCAGAAGTGCTGTTCTGGGGTGCCCACAACTGGGCCAAAAGGAACCTGGTGCAGCAGTCCCTGGAACGGAACATGCAGTGTCTCCCAGCTGGGCTGCAGACCGCCTTTTATGAGACCGTCCAGGGACACGGGTGCTTGTTAGTTAAAGAAACTTGGGCAACTGCACAGTAAAGCTGCCTCCCCACCTGGTGCAAAAGAGAGCTCCACACACCTTTGCATTTCCCTGCGAAGTCCTGCATTAAGGAATCTTTTCATCTCTGTTTGACACAGAGTTACCTTGTAACACCTACTAAACGGACCAGCGCTTTAGGGAATACTGGGCCAGACCCATGAATTAAAGATCTTGGGGCAGAGGAGTGTTGCAGCTTGCAGGAAAACCCCTTGTCTCTCTTACCCCGCACTGCACCCCACCCCACCCATCCCCACCTCTGGCTGTGAGGGGTAAGGGGGCCAAGCATTGCAAACCAGCTTCCACAGCTGGGTCCCGTGAATAGGAAAAATGGCAACTTTAAAGAGAAATCTTGCTGCAGGCCTTGTCAAATTACCTCTACTCCCCGGAGAAATGAACGAGGGGTACGGCCCAGAAATTGGGGGAATGCAATGCATAATAACGACCATTCAAAAAAAACCAACAGAGGAAAATCATTTAGAGGATTATTGAGTGCCAGAACCCCAAAGCTATAAACAGGATGTTTGAAATGATTTCAAGCATAAAGGTCACAATCTGCAATTTAAATGGAGAGTTTGTTGCCTTTTTTCTTGGTTATGGTTGGGTACCACCAATTAGGGGTGTGTGTGTGTGTGTGTGTGTGTAGTTGGTTTTGCAAAGAGTGCATGGGGATTCTCCATCAGGCCAGGTTTGTTTGACAGCCTCCAAACCCACGCAGGGGTGGGCACGCGCGTTACAGCATCCGAACAGGCAAGGCTACACGGCGAGGCCTCCTTCCTCTGCCTGGAAAAGTGCAAAACTAACGCAGCACCGAGGCTTCATCATTCCAACTCTGCAGCGGTTTTACCTCGAAGAAACAAATCACTGAAAAGGCATCCCTGGGGCGGGATTGCCGCCAAGCCCCAAACGTCCTTATTAACACAAATCCTTCAAGCCTTTGCTCAGTGGATAGACACCAGTTTTACATTTCGTGGCTCGGGGAGCGGTCAGGGAGCCAACGGCCAGGCCAGCCTGCCAGCCCATCTCACCTTTGGGACCCTCTCTGCTGCCCCTGGGGAGGGTGGCAGTGGCGGAGTCAGGCAGACGGGGCTAAATCAGGAGTGGGGTTCAGGACAGGGTTTCCTGAACCGTGGATGTGTGTGTGTGAGTCACCGGGCACCTTCGTTGAGAGTTCGGCCACACAACTCCACAGCGGTGCTGCCTCAGCACCCGTCCGGTGCGGCCACCTGGCCTGCAGGGTCCTTGAACGGACGTGAGTCCTTTTCCACTGGCATGAGCTCCAGATAACGGTCTGCAGAGTCACAAGGAAATGCACGTTCCTGACGTGCCCCCCCAGAGGTCCTCGTGATCCGCATGCTCCCTGCCTCACAGGACCAGGAAGCTCACCAAAGCCCTGCTCTTCTTGGTTTGAATCGACCAATCCAGTGTTAGCCTAGGAACCCCAAAGCACTCAGCCCACAGACTAATAACGGCATGTGCCCCTTGTACTTGGCTTTGACCTCTCTGCAGGGCCCTTTGAATCAGCTGGCACCTCCTCCGGGACTTGTGAGTAATAAAACTCTATTTCCCTTGCCATCCTTTGTTTAACTGTGTTTCAGCATTCACCGCTCCCCCTTCCCTGCCCTGCCCCCAGTTTAGAATGGGAATATAACGAGGTAGCAGCGATCTGCTGAATGCGGCAGGTCCCTTATGAAACGCGAGCTTCTGCATTTCCAATGTGCCCCCAGCGGAGGCGGTGGCTGCAGGTCTGGGGAACAACACTCCGAAGAACAAGCCTCCGAACCATTCTTCCGCTGTCCCATAGAAGGTTCTGGGCTGACGGCGATGTTCTGTGTCTGTGCGGCCGGATCCGACAGCCACCAGCCATAGTGCCTATTGAACACTTGAAATGTGGAGAGTGAGACCGAGGAACTGAATTTCAGATTTTACTTATTTTTAATTACTTTAGGATCAAATAGCCATGCGTGGATCATGGCCACTGCATGGGGCCCCACTGCTCCAGAGAGAAAGCTCTATATGGACGGGGCTGTATTTTTCTCCCACTCTTGACTCCCCATCACTTAGTAGAATGCCTGGTTCATACCAGGTCCCGAATAAATATTTATGGACCACGTTATGACATAATACAATTGGAGAACAAGTTTTAAACCACACTTGTTAGAACCCCATGGTTGTAAGGGACCAAAACCCACCTTGAACTTGAACTTACCAAAGACTTTACTGGATAAAGATCAGGGGTATAGCTGATCTTGGGGAGGGGCGGAGTCAAAAACTAATTAACAACAAGCTTTTTCTCTAGCCTTTTGCCGTATGTTGGTTCCTTCCCTCAAGGTAGTAGTGCCCACTGGATTTAAACCAGTGTCATAGGTAGCTCTGGATCTTCAAATCTAGGATCCCATGAAATAGGGCTGTTTCTCACCAACATCAGTCAGAAAATTCCCAGGGAAGTTCTCTGATTGGCTAATTTTCGGTCATGTGCTAATTCCTAGACCAATCACTGTGGTGGGAGCAATAGATTCTACTGGCTCGGCTGGACTCAATGACACCCCTCCATACCCAGGGGTATCTTCCTCCAGACACACAAGTTTCGAGCAAGCAGGAACGGTTCTCACATAGATGGGGTATTCCCTTCTGGGCAGATAGAACAACACATGTGAGGAGAGGGGTGGAGTGAGGGTTTGAGGGGTGCAGCGAAGGTTTCCAGCTTCCATAAATGGTTGTTGAAATGTATTTCTTTGAGCTAGACTGATTATATCAAAAGGCATCATGAGAGTAAGAAGACTCTGGCCAAACCGGTTTTCCTCTGCTCTCCCTGACCTTGCTTCGTGAGGACATGGGGTTCCAGAAACCAAGGCACCCCAGGGGAAGGCACCATTTGATACTGAAAGCTGAGCTGGAGTTGGTTGGACTGAGAAGTGGGAGGAAGGAACGAACATTCCAAGGAGGAGACAGCACGCAGGCCAAGGCGGGGTGTGGGCTGAGCCCTGCCCTTCGGGGAGGAATGAGGAGTCTTCCCTGAGCAGTGGACAAGGGGGCAGGAAGCGGACCCCAGGCCAGGCTGCAGGAGGCCTCGAGGGCTGAGTGAAGGAGTTCGGGCTCTCGGCAGTGGGAATCAGGGAGCCATTTGGAGGTCTCAAGCAGAGGCTGGTGCAGTCAGATTGCCGTGTCTGAGTCTGGAGGGTGGACAAGCCGGGATGGGAGGCACAGGGCCAAGGATGAGGCTGTCCCCGTATGTCTTTGTGGAACTGCTGCCTCAGGGGTGGGCGGTGGAACTCCAAGTTCTGTTCTGGCTGCTGGCGTCCGCTCATTTCACATTCAGACGCTGATCACGCGGGATCCTGAGATTCTCTGCTGTGCCCCTTACCCGCTCTGTGACGCTGGGCCGGTGGCCTTATTTCCCCGAGCCTCAGTTTCTCCACCTGGAAAATGGGGGCAGGAATACCTGCTGTATAAGGCAGCTGTGAGACCGGCGAGGCTAACGTGGCCGTGATGGCCCCAGACCAGCAAACCCTGGATCTGCACACAATGAGGGCCCAGGGCGGCGCCTGCTATTATTAATGGGCTGTTGCTCCTGAGTGTGTCTGCAAGCAAGAAGTTTGAATGCTGAAGACATGGGGGGAGGGAGGGCGGGGAGATGACATTCGAATTACGGGAGCTTCTTGGAGCCGCTCTGTAACCAGGTCAGGCTGACTTCTCCTTAACACCAACGTAAAAATCCTCCAGCCCGCAAGCCCGTGGTTCTCTCTTCTCCCAGGAGACTCATGCGTCTATAAATTGGGATGTGCCAGAAGAGGCTGGTTTCCAAGAGCATTTCCCTGAAGGCCAGGCTGGAGTCTCTGAGGAGAACCGCAGGCACCGTGCTGCAGTTTGGGCAGCACCTTAGTGTGGCCTGACTGGCAGTCCTGACAGCCACGTGTCCCCGTGGAAAAACCCCAGCATGGAGCCAGGGTGAACCAGGCCTGAAATTGCAAGTTTGCAAGGGCAGGCAAGTTGCTTCGCCTCGGTGGGCCTCAGTTTCTCCATTCAGAGGATGGGTGCATTACTGTCCACATGGGCCAGCTGTGGGGATTGTTAACTAGTGCCTGTGGCACATGGTCGCGTGGCTGTGTCTCCAGTTTGGCAGCAGGGATGTGCATCTATTGGTCCCTACGATGCGAAAGCCCCTTGCTAAGTGCTAACAATACACAGGCAAGTAAGATATGGGCGCTGGCTTCAAGGGCAGGCTTGGGGTACAGATAACTGAACACGCCACAGGTGGTATAAGACGGTCTATGCTTAGTACGGTTCCTCTGCATAACAGGTGTGCCGGTGTACGTGGAGTAGGATTCTTCCATGGAAGTAAAGATATACTTTGAGGTAGCATTCATGTTTTGGGGTAAGGGGGCCCTACAGTTTATTTAAATCATCACAAACACTGAAAGTAACTATTTAGACATAAATCTGCTGATGTAATAATGATGATAAAAGTACTGTGATAGCAGCATCTCATTGGAACTCAAAACAGACAAGTAGGATCCAATGGGTAGGTACTGTCCTGTTCTGCAGATGAGTTAACAAAGGCTCAGAGAGGTCAGATGACTTACCTAAGGTCACACAGATCAGAAGAGCCGGGTCTAAGACCTACACCCAAACCCAACAGCCAATCCCTCATCCTCATCACTAGAATACACTGCACGGAACATCCTCAGGAAATGTATGGCAACCACCGAACGCTGAGAAGCTGGTCCGGAGAGTTTGTCAGTCCACAGGTACTAACTGAGCATCTACTACATCCCAGACCTGCTGTCTGCAGGGGCTGACTCCCACCCTGTGCAGCTTACAGAGGGGAAGATAGCCACGCAGTAATAGTTCCGATGTTTTTAAGAGACTGCTGCCCTGCTCATAACCCATGCACCAAATCAACTGATGCTCCCTCTGCCTTCTGTACAATGTGCTGACTGATCCCCCTGTCTACTAGAGAGCAGCAGCCTGGGCCATCCCTGCCCAACCTGGGACTCCACCGATGGACAGTCCTTGCTCGGGGCTCCTGCTGGGCTGGCCCAGCCTTTCTCAGAGCTGAGCTGTGCTCTGAGGCTCTTCCTGCCCAGTCTTCCTTCCCCTTCTCCTTTCCCAGGAGTCAGACCAGCATCCGGTCTCAAGGCTCTGCCTACTCAATCCTGCTTCCTCTCTTTCCAGCCTCCACAGAGGTTTCCTCCAATAAATCCATCCTTGCACTTCTAATCCCTTCTCGGTGCCGGCTTTGCAGAGGCACCACACTCACTGAGCCTCTGAGGCCTGATGCAGGAGGAGCCTGGGTAAGAGATGGGAGCAGTGCTCCCGGAGGATGGATGGTGGGAGAGGGCGTGGTGGTGAGTTCACAAACTACCAAGTCCACCCCTGTCTGGCGTTCCTACCTGGGTGACGCATTTAACCCCTCTGTACCTCAGTTTCATCCCCTGGAAGATGGCAATAATACCAAGGAGATCACCTTCTTGCTCGGGCCGTCAGATTAAAAGAGCTCCTTGCTCAGTGGCTCAGACTGCGTCCTGAGGAGGCCATGGGAGAGCCAGCCCTCGTTCAAAACTGGCAGGGGTGGCTGCCTGGGGCCCCTGGGAGTCCGGGGCTGTCTTAGCTTTCTGTGGCCTCTGCAGACTCTTCAAGAGCTGCCACAGCTCCTCTTGCAGAAATTAGACCCGAGAGTGGCACGGGCCTCTCTCCTCTCTCCCCACAAATATGGCCCCAGAGACAGGGTCCACCTCGTGGGTGTTTTGGCCGGAATGTGTGGTGTCACCATGGCAGTCTGACCATT
This sequence comes from Tonatia bakeri, assembly GCA_004024845.1. Taxonomy (NCBI): domain Eukaryota; kingdom Metazoa; phylum Chordata; class Mammalia; order Chiroptera; family Phyllostomidae; genus Tonatia; species Tonatia bakeri. The sequence goes on from PVIA01005582.1 coordinate 43,397, forward strand.
ATCTGGGTCATTTGATGCCAGGAAACTGCCAAATCAGATAATCTGGGTGGTTCGCCTGTCTCCCGGGATCGGATGTCCTGAGTAATGGCCCTTATCTCCATCTGGCTGGGTCCTGGGTGGACAATCCCCCTTTCAGTGAGCCTGAAACGAAAGCTGGTTTCGGCGGGTGTGTTCAAGGTCAAGGCTTAGGAAAAGATGCTAATTTAGAGGCCTACACCTCCTCTCTTTATTACATGGCTTGATTCGTGATGGCGCATACGTATTGGTAACTCATAAAGGTTGAAATTACTGGAACTGGCTAATTTTCACATTAAAAAACATTTGAATTGAAGAGTAATACAGGGCTATAAGAGTGCAAATCATAAGTGTGCATGTAACCAGCACCCAGATCAATAGAGAAGCATTATCAGCCCCACGACGCACCTCCAAGACCCTCCAGCAACAGCCTCTCACTGAAGCACCCACACTGTTCTGACTTCTAACAGCATCTTTAGGGCTGGCTGCTTCTTCTTCTTCTTTTTTTAAAATAATCACCTGAGGACATTTTTTTCATTGCATTTAGAGAGAGAGAGGAAAGGAGAGAGGAAGAGAAAGAGAAAAACTTCGATGTGAGGAAGAAACATTGATCAGTTGCTTTCCGTATGTGCCCAGACTGGGGATCACACTCACGACCTAGATAAGTGTCTTGACTGGGAATCGAACCCTCAGCCTTTCAGTCATGGGACAATGCTCCAACCAACTGAGCCACGCCTGCCAGGGCTGGGTCTGGCTTCTTTTATTCACCATATGTGACATTTATCCGTGTGGTCATGGGAGAGGTAGTTCTTTTATTCCCATGGCTGGATAGTATTCTGTCGGACGCAGCACTGTTTATCCATTCTTCCGTTGATGGACATTCGAATTGTCTCCAGTCTGGGACTATTACAAAGAGTGCATTGTGCCGTGTGTATTTTTGTGATCACAGAGGCATATTTCTGTTAGGCGTCAGATGTTTTTACTATTTAAAAATCTAAATTAGAAATGGATGAGCTGATAACATTATTTGCAGCCTGTGTCATGATGCTGTAAATGGGCTTTGGGACCCGGATAGAAAGGGTGCAGCGACAGCAGAGGTGTCCTGCGCCTTTGGGATGCATGTCCCAATGGTAGCATGCTCCCCATATGACCGGCACGGGCTCCTGGAAGGGACGAGGGTTTCTGCAGGTTTCATGGGAAGAGCTCTGAGCAGAGGGCCTCTCCCTGCAGCGCCTTCCCCAGCAGGGTCCCTCCACACACCCTGGATCCTCTGCTCCGCCTTCACACACCCCATGACCGGAAACCGTTTATTTCACCTCTCCAGCCTCGGGGGTTCCATCCGTAAAGAAGGCTACAAAGGGGTGGTCTTGGATGTTTCCCATTCTCAAATAATTTGAAATGAACTGTCATTGATAATTCATTGTGAGAATAGCTATCATTCGTTGAGTGCTTTAAATAATTGTACACATTATCTCATTTCATTTTTCCAGGTTTCATTAGCCCCATTGTAATGTTGAGAAAACCGGAGCTCAGAGAGGTTAAATCCCTTCCTGAAGACACACAGCAAATGTCAGGACAGGAGTAAGAATTAGGCCAGTGCCACTCTAGCCTTCACTCTCAATTGCTGCCTCGGTTTTTTGTTGTTGTTTTTTCCTTTAATGAAATATTCCGGGCATACCAAAAATTGCAGAGAACAATAAATAGAACTTCCACCTGTCTACCACATTGCCTTCGATATGAAACATCAAAGACACCGTTAAAACTCCCCGTTCCCCTCCCCACTCCGCTCCCTACCCAAGAAGTGGTGACCTCTCTTGAATTGTGCATTCATCATTCCCACGTACGCACTCACACTTTTACTGTATGTGTGTGTGTACTCATAAAAATACACTGAGTTGTTTTTCAGAGTTTTGAACTTTATTCGGTGGCATTTTTCTGTACATGTCCTTTTACAACTAGAGCTTTTTTCTCCCACTCAACTGTAATTTTGAGCTTTATGCACGATGACAGAGTTCTCGTTCATTAATTTTCACTGCTGCCCAGTGTTCCCTTTAGGAATATTTCCGAACTGATCCATCTACCCTCTTGTTGATGGGCCTTTGGATTCTTTCACTTTTCCACCGTTAAAATGGGCTGCAGTACCCATGCTATGTACCGTTGCATCTGTCACCAGGACTTTAATAGGCGAACTTCCCTCATCATACCAGGTTTTCTTTGCATCCGTGTAACTGTGGTAATACTGGGCAGTTTCAGTGATTCACCGATTTTTTGCTGAGCACCTACATGATAGACTGAACATTTGTCCTGCCAATAGTCATATGCTGACCCCTAGTCCATGGCATGGTATTTGGAGGTAAGGCCTGTGGGTGGTGATGAGGTCATGAGGACAGTCCTGATGAGTGGGATGAGCCCCTCACAAAGGGACCCCAGAGAGCTCCCTCACCACTCCGCCATGTGCAGACCCAGCAAGAATACAGCCATTGGTGAACCAGAAAGGGGCCCTCACTGGACACTGAATCTGCTGGGGCCCTAACTTGGACGTCCAGCCTCCAGAACTCTGAGAGAGGAATTTCCATTGTTGATAAGCTGCTCAGTTCATGCTGTTTTTGCCATAGTAGCCTGAACAGGCTAAGACAACCTACTGTGTGCCAAGGACTACTCTGAGCGCTAGGCAAGAGAGTGGTTAAAAGACACAGCTCTTGATGTCCAGGAGTTTGCACGGCAGCCCAAGGCCAGCCATGACCCAATGGGACAGGGGGTTGCTGAGAACTCACGGTCAGACCGAGTGGACAGTCCGGGGAGCAGACAGAGGGGCCTCAAGGGAAGCACAGATGCAGGTGGGAGTGGCCGGCCCACCTGGGCATGGTACCCGAACTCCTTGCAACTAAAGGACCTCCTCCATCACATATGTGCACCCAAGACAATGTCACAGCGACCTTCCCCATTCCTTCCTCTCAAGCCTCGTCTCTCCTCCACACCTTCACAGCGATGTGTGAGTCAGGGCTTCGTGCCTGAAACCCTGTCAGTGGGCGACCCACACGTGCTGGAATTCTGGGTGTGCATGACACATCACACGTGCAGCAGGCACTGTGGTGAGCTGCCGCTGTGTGTCTGTCATCTACTCTTCTCTATCTTTTCAAAGATGAGGCCCAGAGAAGTTAATTGATTTACCCAAGGCCACCCAGGTAGGGGGTGGCCAAGCTGGGGTTCCGTGCTAGATCCTGTTGACTCCAGAGTCCTTGATCTCAACCCTCTGAGCCCTGCCAGGGTTTGCTGACATGTCTGGAGGCAAGTTCCCATCTTCCCACTTTGGAAACATGTCATCAGAAGGGAGTTACTTACCACCCCACACAGCCCACTCACTACCCCACCATCGGGTACTCAAGGAAATTAGAGCAAATCCTATTTTTAGACGCTGCGGCTCAGATGGCAGTGATGTATCGGTCAGTGACTTGTGTTATGAATGTGGCTCAGAGGTGTTACTTGATCTTATGCTTGGAAACTCTCTTACATCACCCTGCTTTAATCTCTATGATTTATTTCAAAGATCGCTGTGTTTCTTCTCTCTCCTCTGTGAGCCCTGCAACAGACTTTGGCTAGAAATAACAAAATTCGGAGCTGAAATGGAAGGCGTGGAGAGGAGTTGAGGTTCCTCTCAGATGCCGGAAACACAAATCAGGCCTGGGATTAGCAGAGAGTGACGCAAACCCTTAGCCAAAGTTACGATTGTGTGCAGTGGTTGGGTCCAGGGGAAGGTGACCTCATCCCTTCCTGCCAAAGTTGACCCTGCGTGTGCGTGCGTGTGCGTGTGTGCATGTGTGTGTGTGTGTGTGTGACAAAAATCCTGCAACTTCACTACTTACTTTTTTATAGCTAATCACAATCTCTTCTTTGCAAAGGCCAGCCACGGGACTAAACAGTGTTTGTGGGGAGCTCTGGCGACCCCAAGACTTTTGCAAGGAAAGAGAAAAGAACAGAAGAAGAGGAGGGAGGGAGACGATGGGAAAGAAAGGCACAAATACAGAGCGCTCCATACGTGCCGGGAACGCCCATCTACTCCAGCCCATTTCATTCTCTTGTCAACACTGATTATAGGCAGCTGAGGTCAGAGAGGTCGTGCAACTTACCCCAGGACACACAGCCGGTAACCGTGAGGTTAGGATGGCAAGATTTAACAAGTGAAAATACAGGACACCCACGTATGTGTGAATTCCAGATAAACAATGAGAAAAAATTTACTATAAGCAGATCCCATGTAAAATTATAGGCTTCTACTACAAATGTAACTGAGCATCTTCTGTTTGTCCTGGCAACCCTCGCTGAGGTTCAAACTCAGTTTTTTTCAGTTATTTCTAAGATGCCTTTGCTAGGAGATAGACGTGATGCTGTAGAACACGGTCTGCGGTCATCACTGGCCAGTATTATTGGAGGGCAGGCCTCACGCTTTGCGTCTGTTATTTCTCCCAAAGCCCTTTCATCCTCACTCCACCCCATCAAGTAGGTGCTACTATTGTTCCCATTTTATGGATGAGGAAACCGAGGCTCAGTGAGATGCAGTAACCGGACCATGGTCCCACAGCCAGAGAGTAACCAAGCTCGTGTTTGAACCCAGTTCTATTTTGCTCAAGAATTCTCACCTACAACACAGCTTTTTCGAAAGTTAAGATTTCACGCATGTACAGACAAGTGCTCAATATGTAAACGCACGGATCAACAACTTTTCACAAACGCTGGTGCAGTTACCAGGCAAGTTGGGGAAGAAAAGACACCCAGCGTGCCAGAAACCGCACGTGCTCCCCACAGCTACCGCTCGCATCCGCCTCAGGTGTCCCGGCATCCTGGCTTCTGGGGCTGAAGTCAAGTTCTGCCTCAACCTCATTCTGCCTCGAACGCTATGCAAGTGAAAACACGCAGCGGAGAAGACATGGCTCGCCTCTTCGCACAACCACATCAAAACTACAACTAAAATACAGAACAACCATCACTCAGAACCGTCAGAAATCGAGTCGAATGCAAGTCTGACAACTACGAAACTAAAGAAACCACATCCATCCAGACTGGGAGGAGGAATGGAGACTTGGAATGGGCTAGCCCCACATCCACGTGTGGTGAATAAAAATTCAGGATGGAAATCTTGGGAGCGAGGAGTTCCAGTCCCACATCAGGCACCCCAACCCAAGGTCCCAGTGCCAGGAAGATAAGTCCCCACAACTTCTAGCGGCAAAAACCAGTGGGGATTGAGTCCATGGAAGAAACTGCTAGAGCCCCAAGAAGTTCCTCTTAAAGAACCCACACACAGACTCACCTACTCAGATTCACTCCCTCTGGGCTCCTGTGACAAGGTGGTGACTTGAGGGGTACTGGTGGCACACAGGGTGAAATTGAAGTGTCTGGCATCAAGGCGAGCAGAGACCATTGTCCCTTTTCTAAACCTTCCCCCACAGAGCCCGCAGACTGGGGCCATGTCTGAGACTCCATCAACCTGGCTAACACTGTTTGACCCACCTTGGAGATCCCCAGAGACTCCGCCCCTCCCAAATTACGGGCCCACCCCAGCTGCTTTTCCATGTGAATGTCTGGTGTTGGCTTATGCTACACAACTTCCTAAATCCTCTCAAACGAGCTGGCTAGATTCACCGCTTGGCTTCACCTGGGAATCTCCAAGCCCAGCACAAGTAGCAGCCATCTCAGACTGTTATAGCTCAGGCAGGGAGGCCCTGGACAAAACACAGGTCGAGGCTGACCTTGATCTGCACCACCCAGGAAACCCCAGAGCCTGTGCACCCCGTGGACAGCTGCAGACCATGTTAGGGCACCAGCACCCTGCCCCTGCACAGATGACCCTCCACGGAGGGCAGAGGTTGGTGCCCTCCACAACCAATCCTTGCAGCTGACTGGCCGGGGTAAATCCGTCCATTGACCTGCCAACAGCAACCAAGGCTCAACTACAGGAGGAGGGTGTACTCAGCCCACAAGAAGGGCGCTCCTTGAGTACGCAGCTTGGGTAATAGGGGAGGCTGTGCCACTGAACCCTTCAGGACATCTACTCTATTAGGACGCACCACCAAGACACGGAGTCAAAGCAGCTCTGCCTAATATATAGAAACAAACAGAGGGAGGCTGAGAGTGGATGAAACTGAGAATCACATCAATGATTTGGAACTTAAGGAAGCAAAAAACAACCAACAAGAAGAAAAAAGAACTAAAAACAAATGAGGATAGTGTAAGCAGCCTCTGGGACAACTTCAAGAGGTCCAACATTTGCATCATATGGATACCAGAAGGAGAAGAGAAAGAGCAAGAGATTGGAAATCTATCTAAAAAAAATAATGAAGAAAAACTTTCCTAATTTGGTGAAGCAAATAGACATGCAAATCCAGGAAGCACAGAGTCCCAAGAAGGTGAATACAAAGAGGCCCACTCTAAGACACATCATTATTAAAATGCCAAAGGTTAGCTGGCTGGTATGGCTCAGTGGACTGAGCACCGGACTGCAAAGCAAAGGGTCACCGATTCAATTCCCAGTCAGGACACATGCCTGGTTTGCAGGCCATGTCCCCAGTAGGGGGCACTAGAGAGGCAACCACACATTGAAAAAGGGAAAAAGAATCTTAAAATCCCAAAGGTTAGCGATAAAGAGAGAATCTTAAAAGCAACAAGAGAAAAGCAGTTAGTTACCTATATGGAAGTTCCCATAAGACTATCAGCTGATTTCTCAAAAGAAACTTTGCAGGCTAAAAGGGATTAGCAACAAAGTCATGAAAAGCAGGGACCTGAAGCCAAGATTGCTCTACCCAGCAAAGTTGTCATTTAGAATCAAAAGGCAGATAAAGAACTCACCAACAAGAAAAGAGTAAAGCAGTTCATTATCACCAAATCATTATTATACGAAATGTTAAAAGGACTTATTCAAGAAAAAGAAAAGTATGAGCAATAAAATGGCAAAAAAAACCCCACCCATATCTATCAACAATTGAATCTAAAAAACAAACTAAGCAAACAAGAACAGACAGAATCATGGGTATGGAGAGTGTTTTGATGGTTGCCAGATGGGAGGGAGGTGTGGGGCGTGGGTGAGGCAGTGAGGGGATTACGAAGTACAAATAGGTAGTCATGGAATAGCTGTGGGGATGTAAAGTACCGTACGGGAAATGGAGTGGCCAAAGAACTTATGTGCATAACCCTTGGACATGAACAATGGTGGGGGGTGGGGGTGTTGCCTGAGGGAGTGGGTGCTGCTAGGTGGAGGGGACAAAAGGGGAAAACTCAGGTCAACTGTAATAGCAAAATCAATAAATATAACTTAAAAGAGTAAACCTACAGCAAGTACTTTTTTGTGTCGTTTCTACCACTCAACATTATGCTTGTCAGATTCACCTGTGTAGTTGTGTGTGGCTAGGAGTTGGTCATTTTCATTGCTGTATAGTATTCATCGTATGACCACACACACACACACACACACACTTAGCCTAGTCTACTGCTGGCACACATTTCAGTTGTTGGGGGCTGGGAAAATCGCTGCTGCGAACAGCCCTGCACTTGTCTTTGGATGGACAGAGCACTCGTTTCTGTCAGCTGCATCCTGGGAGTGGAAATGCAGGCCGTAGAGAGGGCGTCTCTCGTGGGTAAGGCCACACGGTTTCTCAGAGCTTCTGTTCCCGTTCCCACTCCTGCCAGCAGCGCACTCCATTTCCAGCTGTCCCACATTCTCACCCGCACTTGGGGTCGCCCCCCTTCGCAGTTTTAATGTAGTTGTATCTCCTTACCGTTTTAACAGGTATGTCCTGGATTTGTAATTGGGGTGAGCACCTTGTAGGGACTTTATTAGCTCTTTAAACGTCCTCTTTGGTGAAACATCTGTCCCGGCTTCCTGACGTTTGGTTGGGCTTTCTGCCTTTTACTTATCGATTTATAGAAATTCTTTGCAAATTCTGGATTGGAGCCCCTGTTTAGTTATGCTTGTTGAAAATATGTTTCTGTGGTTTGACTTTTTAGTCTCTTTTTAACAGTGTCTTTTCATAAAAAGAGGGTCTTCTGATTTTAATGGAATGACAAATATCAGTGTGTTTCTTTATGGAGAGTGCTTTTTGCCTCGTTCAGGAAATCATTTTGTACCCCAAGGGTATAATAAAGATTGTCCCATCCGTAAGCTTCTGGAAGCTTTGTTGTTCTGCCTTTGACACTTAGATGTACAGCCCAACCAGGATCGATTTGTGTGTGTGGTGTGAGGTAGGGGATGGGAAAACTCAGTCTTAGAAAGATGGCGAGTTCCTCACCCTGACCCGTGGGCTCCATGCCACCCCCGCCCAAACCTAACAGGTCTTTTGTTGCCATTTCCATGGTGTGAAGCATCTGATACACGGATTCCCAAATGCATATAGGCAAGTGCAAAAGTCCAGGGGTAATCTTGCAGGCAAAAGAAAAAAAAGGAAGGATGTGTTTTATTGATATCAAGACTCTTATAAAACTGTAGTGATTGAGACCGTGTGATAAAGATGACCGAATATGGCACAAAGATAACCAGACTGACCAGTGGAACTGACCTGGCCCCTCCACACACAGGGAGGGACATAGGCTTTATGACAACGCTGGCCTCACAGAGCGGTGACAGAAAGACAGGTCTATCAGGAAATTGTAGCGGGTCAAGTGGCCACCCATATGGGGAAAAACAACTCATCTCCAGAGCGCCCACTACTAACCTCCACCAAATGTCGTGGCATTCTGTTCTTTTACAGTTTTATGGTGATGATGGCCATGATTATAATACCACCATTGTATCTTTACAGCTTTTGCCATTCTCAAGGCGTTTTATAATCTACCATTTCCCCAACAACCCCATCAAGCAGGCAGGGAAGATGCTGTTCGTCCTTGCATAGATGCTGAAGCATAAGCTTGGATCACAAGTGACCAGCCCTGAGACACTTGCCCAGCGCTGGTGCCCCACCTGCTCAAGTCCAACCCTGGGGCTCTTTTACTTCATGGAGAGCCCCACTCCCATCCCCCGGGAGCTATTAGGGAGATTCTCTTTGCGTTGACAACTTTTACGTGCAGGTATAAAAAAGACTGAAAGGAAATACATGAAGATGTTAATAACCATGATCTCTGGTGGTGGAAATAGACTTGACTAGTGTTTGTTTCTTCACACTTTTCAGCATTTTTGAATTATCTACATGAAAGAAGAATTAGTTAGAAAAACAATATGCTTTCATAAAATAAATGCAGATGCCAATTCTCATTGCTAGTCCCAACAAAGAATACTCTGCTCATGGCCACTTGAGAGCCTCTCCCTGAGTCCCAAGCTTAGTAGACCCTGGTTTGGAGTCAGCAAGCCCAGGGTTCAAACCCCAGCTCTGCTACTTTCTACCTCTATCAACCAAAGGTGAGCCGATTCACGCCCGTGGGCCTCAGTTCTCCCATCGGAGAAACGGAGACGGAACTAGCTGCCTCCTGGGTTGTTTAGCGGGTTTAATGAGATGACGTGTTTAAAACCACCTAACTAGGTGTCTGGCACTTAGGGAGCTCAGTCAAAGGTGGACCTTGTCACCTGCCACATCAGAAGATGGGTTCTTCTCCCAGAGCTTTGCTGTGGATCCTTTGCCGATCCGCGTATCTGTCATTCTATATTGTTCCCACTTTACCAATGAAGATACAGAGGTTCAGAGTGGGCGCTGAGACATACTCATGGGCCCAGAGCTCGGAAGGAGTCTTCTGAAACCGGCTCAGAGAGGGTAAGTGATCAGCTTGAGGTCACACAGCCTAAACCTACTGCCTCTGAAAACAACCAACTAAATACTAAAAGTCAAACTGCCCTCCGTTGGGTGGTTGCCATCTGCGAGGTGCCCTGTTAAATCTCTGAACAACAGCAGCGGCGGCAGCAGCAACGAAAACTCTGCCATTTACTGAGCGCTTGCTCAATGCCAGGCAGCTTAGCACTTGGCCTAAGAGTCTCAGTTAATTCTCCAGACGCTCCTAGGACGGGGTCTCTCCAGCCCGTTTTTTCAGCAGAGTACACTGAGGCTGGGAGCAGAGGCCCTGGCCCGAGCTCCGCAGCAGGCCTGGCACCGGGTCTGCCCATCTCCCCGGGAGGCTGCGGGAGGGCCAGGTGGCATGCAAGGAGTTAAGCGGTAGGCAGTGCTGTGGTTCCGTGTGAGGAGCGCGCCGGGCCGAGGCTGCTGGCGGCAGCAGCGGCAGCAGCGGCAGCGGCGCGGGGAGCTGGGGCTGGAGACATTAAGTCCAAGGTAGCGAGGATCGCGGCAGGGAGGAGGCAACGAGCGACAGGAGAGGCGGCGGGGGCTCGAGTCCAGTCGCAGCCCGCGCCCCGCGCGCCCCGGGCCCGGGCATCCCCGGGACGGGTGTGCGTGCGGGGCCTCGCCGTGGAGCGGGGGCCTCGCGGTGGCGCGGGGTCCCCGCAGTGCCGCCCGCCCGAGCGCCAGGCTCGCAGGAGCCCAGCTTTCACTTCCTCTGCCTCCGCCCGTCTCCCCAGCTCGCCGGCTGGCGTCGCCACCGCTTCCTCGTCCCCGGCCACCGCTGTCGCTGCTGCTGCAATCCAGGACGCACACTTCCACTTTCCCGCTGGAGGCGCGGAGGATGCCCCTTGCACCAGACCCGGAGAAGTAACGCCCGGGCCCGGCTGGAGGAGCCTTGGTGGCCAGAAAGGAAACCCAGATCCGCTTTCCTCAATACCACTGCAGCGGCTGCCAGCCGGGAAGGCGCCCACAGAGTGGCACGCCAAGCAAGCGGGGCGAGGGAGTCTCAGAGAGGAACCCCGGACGCCCGCGGGGCTCCGCGGGCGGAGTTTGCAAGTGGCTGAGATCCTCTCAGGTAAGGGTGGCGCGGGCTGAACCGGGTAAGAGGGTTCCCTACGGGAGTGAGGCGCCGAGCTGCGACTGCGAAACGATTCTTCTTGCCCCCCGCCCGGGCTTCCAGTTCCAGCCACTTCTCCGCAGGCTGGGGGTTCGGCGTCCAGAGCTCCGAGAGTAAAGAACCTACGGTGGTGACAGCTGGGCTCTGGGTAGATGACAAACTTTCCTCTGGCGGAGGGTGGGACGTTCTGGCTCATCCCTTCCCCTGGACATCCTGCTGGGTCCCCAAAGGCAGGCGCTCACGGGCTTCTCAGATGAGCTGGCGGGGGGCAAGGCAGGGAACCCTTTTAATTTGATGGATGTATCACCCCTTTGTGGGGGAGTTCAGAGTTCTGAGGGAGAAGCTCCTCCTATTTTCAAGTTGGTTTTGCCGGGGACTTTCTGGGGGCAATACTCTGGTAGATGAGGCTCCCTGTTATCTGCAACCAGCACCCAGGGCTGCCCAGGTGATGGGCGTTGTGTCCAGTGCTTTGCAGGTTTGCTTATGCCCATCCTGGTGTGTGTGTGTGTGTGTGTGTGTGTGTGTAAGGAGAGGGAGAGAACTGAGGGGCAGGGGGACCCATTCAGCTGGACCACCTCCATCCAAGCTCTTCCAGCAGCCCCAAGTGCCATAGCAGGAGAGGACTCACCTCCCTGGCAGCGACCCCAGGAGAGGTGGGGATCACCTTCCGTTCCTTGCAGCTCCTGAGAGGAGCCCAAGATTGGGGGAAGTTTCCTGGGCCGCTCAATGAGACCATTCAGGTCGGAGCTCAGGAGTGCAAAGGTTTTGCAGAGAAGGGGCTGGAATGGACAGTCGGATGGGGGCCCCTGGCGTTCTTGCCCCCCACTCTGAGGATGTGGGTGGTCCCCCACACCGCAGGCCCCGAGAGGCTCTGAGGAGGCCAGCACACAGCTCATGAGTTTGGCCAGATTATTCTTCCTCCTAATGAAAAGCATGATTCAAAGAGGCCACCTTGTCTCCAAGGATCATTTTGGAGCTACCCCTGTGGCCACAGCCCTCTGGAAGGCATTGTGCTTCCTCACGGGGGGTTCGGCCTGGGGCTGGGGTCATCCGAATGGACAGGCTGGCCTGTGAGGCAGGCAGTGGAGGTGCTTCCAGCCACAGCCCGAAGGTGGAATGTATTTCCCTGGCCCTGTAATTGCCTGCTCAGGCTGGATGGCTGCCTCCAGGCAAGAGCATTGCTGTGTGGGGCTCAGACAGCATCTGAGGCATGCGGTGGGGGTCTGAGGTCCTCCTGCTCTTCTTGGGGAGCCTGACCTGAAGCCAGGCTAGGAGTTGCTTCCTGAGGCTGCTGAGACCTACATATTCCTCCAGGGCGTCAGAGACCCATTCTTGCTATCCTGGGGGAACCCCATCTCTGGGTCAGGAGGTTCAGTTTCAAGTTTGCCTTTAGTTTGCTGTGTGACTTTGGGAAAATCATTAGACCTCTCTGGTCCCAGTTGCAGTTTGTATAAAAGGAGATTTCATGTATCCTCAGAGGTTCCAGTTCAGACACTCTATGACCTGAGCAATTATCACAGATGAGATTTTTCTAAATCCCAGGAGTAGGAGTAATTTCGTGTTTAAGGGGCTTAGAACTGAGGCACATCTGAGTTTGACCAGCCGTCACCCTCCAAACTGTGCTCCCTCCACCACACAATGGGGAGCTCCTAGCTGCAACTTCAGAAGGCTGTTGGGAGGGCCCAGACGGTGCATGAAAGCACTTCGGGGATCCAGCGGAGACGGGAGTGGAGCTCCGCAGACACAGCGGCAGAGCCGTCTGTTTTCAGGTCTTGCCCGTGGACATCTGGCTGCTGTCTTCCCCAGGGAGGCTGGCCCTGTCCCACGTGAGCACCAGGTGATCCTTGGCTGGGGGGCAGGGCCCCTGTTCTCTGCAATCACCTGGCACCTGCAGTCCCTGCCCCTTCGCTGCTTCTGCTTAAAAGCAGGGCTGGACCAGCAGCTTCTAGCGGGGAGCCCGAGCCCAGGGCCATCTGGGGAGGCATGGAGGCATCCAGCTGTTATGTCACCATGACAACAGGAGGTGGAGGAAGCGGAGGTGAGCTGTGTGCACTGCTTCAACTCTGCAGCTTTCTGGGGACCCAGGGCGGAGAAGTTCTGTGTGTCCGGGTGTCGGCACTCGGTCTGCGGAGAGGCTGTCTAAGCCGGCGAGGCTCCTATCCCCGGCAGGAACAGCCACACTTGGGAAGCGCCTTGCGTGTGTATGTGTGTGCAGAGGTGGGGGGCACGGGGTGTTGCTGAGATTGTGGGGGAAGGCAGTAGGTTGGTCAGTCTTCTGACTGTCCGAATGGTTCCACGGCTTGGGACAGCTGCATCTCCCTCCACACCGGGGCTGTCCGGGCTCCACGCTGAATCTGCCATGGGAAGGCAGACCTCACCTCTGCTGATGTGGAGTGAGTTAACGGGCGTGCAGAGGGACAGGGGCAGGGGCTGGGCCGCCCCGGGCTAGCTCGGTCCACGTGCCTGTCTGAGAGGGTGAACAGTTTGCTCTCCTGGTGGAGTAGGGTGTGGGTGTGTGGACGCATGTGTGTGAGTGTGTTTATTCTCACGCAGGTTTGGGCATGTGTGCTGTGAGAGCACGTCTGCGTGGGTTTATGTGTATGCGTGCGTGTGCATGGCCCACGAGAGAACGCATGCCTGTGCGAGTCAGTCCAAGTGCGGGGACTGAGTGCACTTGTGAGCTTACACACTTGTTTGCACGTGAGTCAGGTGCGTCTCTGTGATCGGCCTGTGCACCACCGCACAGGTGCGTGTGTGCACTCTGAGGCATTGTGCGGTGAGGGGCTGATGCTGGGCTGGCTGTCCGCACTGTCTGTGTACATCTGTGTGGGTGTCTGTGAGTGTACACGTGTGTGGTGATGATGCGAGTGTGAACTTGTGTCTCTGTGTGCACGTGTGCACCTGTGAGTGTTGGGCGTGCTTTTGATTGTGTCTCTGTGTGTACATGTGCTTCTGTGGGTGTGCACATATGTGTATTGGGGGCAAACTTTTGTGCACTGGTGTGTACATGTGTGTGGCTGAGTGTATGTGTGTCAAGTTACATGCATGGTTGTAACTCTGAGTGTTTGTGTGTGTTTCCTAGTGCCAGTATCTGGGTGTGTTGGTTACAATGTGCCTTTGAGTGTGTCTTCGTGTGTCTGTGAGTGTCTGTAAATGTGTGCTGGGGTGTTGCAGTGTGACTTCGGAGCATGTTGCCTGTGTACATGTGAGTGTCAGCGCGTGTGCCTGGGGTGTTGCACTGCGCTTCCCCACACATCTCTGGGTGTGCATTGTGTGTTTCTGAGTGTGTTTGCTCATCTGTGGGGACGGGTCACTGTGTGAGTTTCCTGCGCTGTGTGTGTTTCCGAGATGCGCACCTCCGAGGGTCTGAGTGTCCGTAGGGGTGTACAGGTGTGTGTGTGAGTGTGTAAACACTGCTGAGAGGTTCCAAGCAGAAAACACTTCCAAACATTTAGAACTTCTCTCCTGCCTGCTCTTCAGGTTTGAATGGGCTTGTGCTGTGCACCTGCCGAGGGTCGGTGCCGAGATCGGGGCAGCTCTGGGCTGCACGCCGGGGTGTTGCGTGTTTGTTTCCCGTGTGCCTTAGATCCGAAGCCCATGTGTTCCCCTGCCCCCGGCTCCCTCGACCCCCAGCACAGCCCAAGTCCCTGTCACCAGAAGCCTGTGCTTTCGGACGGTTGCTAAACGAACGCTCACAGATGTTAGGAGCACAGGTAAAATTCCAGGCAGGAGGCTGCACACCGGCAGCCTGGGATGAGGCACGGAGCATCTCCGAGGCACTGTTTCTAATTAGGAACAACTTGTTTTCCTTAAATAAACAAATCAAGTGAGGAAAGAAATTGCCCAAGATTAATGGCTCCCTGGAGCAGGTCCGGATGTTGGGAAGATGGGGGTGGGGTCTACACGTGTTACTGCTAAGGGTCTCTTCCACATTTTGACCAAGAGCTGATGAGGCAGGGCCTGAGGAGGAAGCCGGTGAGGCAGGGAGGCCAGGGCAATGTGAGGCCCCTTTGTGGGGTTCGGCTGGTGTTTGGTTATTTGGGGTACATGCATCAATGGCCCCAGCTCCTCCTTTCTCCCTGGGCCCACTCCCTCAGCCAGGCAACTTCACCGTTCTTCCCACCCAAGGGACAGGCAGGGTTTATGTCCCTGGCCCTTCACGTTGGGTTTGGCCACATGGCCACTTTGGCCAAGAGGGTCAGGTGGAGGTGACAGTGTGCTCATTCCAAGGCTAGGGCTCAGGAAACCTTGCATGCTTCCGCCATGGCTAGGAGAAGAGCTCCTCCTAGGTAGCCATCGCCCCCCTCAGCCCGGCCCAGAATGACCACAGCGCAGAGCCCAGCTCAGCCACGGTCAGGTTTGCCAAATACGCGCCTCTCACTGCACGTCACTGGGGCATGGTGGTTGTTTGTTACACACCCTTATCGTGATTACAGCTGACCGATGCAGTCACAGGCAGTCTGCGTCTTCTCGTCCTGTGAGTGGTGCTCACTCAGAACTGCACAATGAACATCTGTACTGTCCCGCCGTGGCTGTCCCCTCCCTCCCTTGCTTTCTGCTCATCCCGACATTAGTGGTGATAATAATCATAATAATAACAATAATAGATGTTTGTGGAGTGTTTACCAGATACCACCCCCTATGTCCAAGGCTTTATAGATCTCCCATCGCTCACTCACAGCAAGCCTTTGAGGTCGTTTCTCTTACAAACTTCTGTTATTGTCTGTGGGGCTCAGAGAGGTACACTTGCTTGCACAGGTCGCACAGCCCAGAAGATGCATACCTGGGACTTGTACCCAGATCACAGCCCATCAGAGGCCATGTTTTTAACCATGATGCCACACTGCAAACCCCCTGTCCCCGTGCCAGCAGGCATGCCTGACATACTGACATCCTGGCATCCAGTCTGCATTTCCCCCTTTACTCAGCTGGAGGTTAGGTCGGCAGGAATGATGGACTCTTCCATAGAAGTGGGAAGGGTCTCTTTGGGCAGGGTGCGTGGTGAGGCGTGTGCTCATGCATTCATGTGTTCATTCCCTGAGCTTCAGTATTTGCTGACACTTGGTATCTGCTCAGAATCTTATAAGAGTCATAACTCTGTGCTGGGCTCTGAAAATACAGAGATGAGAGACCCCAGTTCTGTCTTCAGGGGGCTTACAGTCTGGAGAGGAGGCCAGAGAACCTGGGTTCTGGGGGCAGATGAGACTGGGAGCTGTGACCGCCTCTCCCCCTGCCCCACCCCCTCGCCACCACCGGGAACATCTCCACCACCCACCCCAACCAGGTTGCCAGGAGGATCAAATGAGAGCTTGTTGACCAAGCCCTTCACACAGTGCCTGGCAGGTTGGAAGCATTAGCCCTTCTTCCTCCTATTCTTTCTCTTCCTTTTCCTTCTTACGGAGGAAGCACTGGAATGTCACAGTCAGAGCAACACTGACATGGAAGGAACCAGAGGCCACGGCACCCCAGACAGGGCTTCCGATTATCCTCTGGCTTTGTCTGAAGCTGAGAGGTTCTCCGGATGCGCGTTTCCGTGCTAACACCAGCTGGGTCCTGCGCAAACCAGGGAAAGTGGTTCCCCTAGGCCCCGGGGAGGTGTCGGACCCAGCTTGGAATGATTGAATGATGGAGGACAGGGCTTGACAGACTGGGGCTCACAGGCCAGATCCGGCTCCCTTCCTGGTTTTGTAAGTAAAGCTTTATTGGGACGCAGCTTCACCCACTTGTTCATAGATTGTCTGCTCTTCAGCTGCAACTGCAGAGTTTGGCAGTTGTGACAGAGACCACGTGGCCAGCCAAGCCTAAAATGGTTACTACCTGGCCCTTCACAGAAAACATATGCTGACCTCTGAGCTAAAACAGCCCAGCCGGGGTCCTGGGCCTTGGCCAAGAGAGATGAGGCCAGAATTTGATGCCCCTGGGTCAATCACTGTGGGTGAGGCTCACATCCATCCCTAGGTGAGGCATCTAGGGGGTCGGGAAAGGCGCAGCAACTCTGGAGACTTTGTGAGCTGGGAGAATTCTTAGACAGGGAGATGGAGACCCAGAGAAGGGTAGAGACGTTCCAAGGCTGCCCAGCCAGTGGGGGTTGGGGGGGCAGGTGATGCTGGTCTTAACACCTGGAGACCTGGGAGGACCGCTGTGGGCCCCTCCCAGCCCCACCTCCAGCAAATGCGTCCTGGAAACCCAGCACTCTTCTCGCGTCCTGATGTGCGAGTTTCTAGCTCAGCTTCCAAATACCGCATTTGCTGGTGCCTTTAAATTCTCCGCGTTGTCCTGAGTGCAGGGTGAAGAGAAGAGCCCCTGGGTGAGATGTGAAGGGTCTTCACTCTGCTACCCGTTGACTGACAGAGAGGTCTTGAGCGAGTCTCTGCCCCTCGTGGGTCCTCAGTGTTCCTACCTGTAGAATGGGAGAGGAGTTATATATAATCACTAAGGACATTTCCAGGCTGCCCTTTTACAGTCCCATTTCTTTTCTAATTGGAGTCACCCCCAAACCTTAATAATACATGTTGGCCTCTGCAGCAAGGTCCTCCTGATGATGACAATCTCCATCGCCCATGTGGCCTCTGTCTGTAGGTGTTCCGGTGCCAGGCGCAGTCACCAGAGATTCCCTTCCATTCTGTTACTGAGTCCTTATGAGTTAGGAGACCTCTGTCTCCACTTTACACTTCAGGACACAGAGGCTCACAGAGGTTCCAGTCACATGTCCAGGGTCACACCATCCATAAGTGGCAGGGCTAGGCTTTGAACCCAGGTCTGTCTGACCCCAAAGCCTCTGCACTCAGCCCCTCCTCTCTTCTGTCCCCCTCACCCCCCCGGCCGTGGTGTTGCCACTGTTTCTCCCAGGTGAAGGTGATGAGCTGTTTTCGGGACCCCTCAGAGAGGAACTCATTCCTCTCCTCCTCCGTTGTTAACATGGAAGTGACATGAGCCCAGCCAGGGTCCCTTGTCACAGGCCTGGTGACAGCGTTCATGGGTGTATCGGCGCGGCTGCAGTCTGGGTGGGCACGAGGGACTGCGGGTGGCTGAGGGGTCCTGTCTAGGACGGCAAACAGCCGATAACTCAAGAGGGGCGGGGGCACCAGGCTCCGGCTTTGCAGATTCACAGACAATCCCTGGACCTCCAGAAAGCTGGAGCCACACATTCGCCGTGATGGACTGTGTGGAAGTTTCTGGAGATGGCAGATCACTCCTGTGTCTCTGTCTCTTGGGTTGTCCCCAAGGCGAGTCCCCCCTTTGCCGAGATGGCCCCAATTTCTCCCTCACGGATGTCCATTTACAAGTCCTTGGCCTGGGCCCTTTGCCGTTTCAATGCCCACCTTGTGGGGCAAGGGGGAGATTCAGAATCGGAAACCATCAGACTTGCTTTCGTTTCCACAAAGTTCTTAGGTGTATCGCCATGCAGTAGGCAGTTTGTCTCGGAGACTCAGCTGCATGTCGTAGGGCAGGAACGGAGAGTCGTCCCATTGAATCGTCCCGGCGCCCATGTCAGAAAAGGGCCAGTGTACCTTCACGCAGAGGCTGCTAACTCTTCCTTCGCGCCCCGTCCCAGTCATCTCGGTGACCTGATTTCCCAGCCGCGTAGCCCATTGAAGGAACACACCAGACGTGTGTAGGATGGTGGGGAAAGCACAGTGAGCAGCCAGAAGCAACAGCCGGCAGCTTGAGAACAGGAGCAGAGGTGAAGAGATGGTAAAAATAAGCATGAACACGAAGAATCACAGTGGGGGCAGGGGGAGAGGATTTAATGCAGGGGTCAAATCGCCCCCTCATCTCAGTAGCAGGTTTTCATTTCAGTGTCACCAAGCAATGTAACCAATCAGAGAACAATGTACAGTAGTCACCCTTCTCCGTGGGGGAATGTTTCCCAAGATCCCTGGTGGACGCCTGCAACCTCGAACCCTATATATTCTGGTTTTTTTTTTTTCCAATAATACATATCTATGATAAAGTTTAATTTATAAATTAGGCAATTTCACCGGTAGAAGATTCATTCTTCACTGTACATCTTAACAACCTTGGTGTTCGATTTTCCCCCCTACATTTTAAGTTGAGAATGTTCACCTTTCAACTTAAAGGAAACACTTTACGACTTCTCTTGGGCATATCGGAATGGCCGACGTCACTACTCTTGTTCTTCGGGGGCACAGGTACGTCAAACAGGGTGATGTGAGCGCAAGCGCTGCCGATCCGATACCTGGACAGCTACCACGTGACTCACAGGCAAGGCGCAGGTAGAGCCTGGAGCCGCTGGGCAAAGGGGCGGTTCCCGTCCTGGGCGGGGAGGAGCAGGAGGCGTGAGATTTCATCCCGCTACTCAGATGGTGTGCCATTGACAACCTCGGAATGGTGTACTTCCGACACGACCCGTCTGAATGGACCGCCGTTGACCGCGGGTGGCTGAAAGCCCCGCCAAGTGTCACCGCGGATGAGGCAGGACCGGGACTGCGGCCCGCACAGTGTGCTGGGTTGCGGAGCGAGGGTTGCGGGCTTCCGGGATGGCCCGAAGACACAGTCACTCCCCGTTCAATAGGCAGGGGGAAGGGCAAAGAATAATTCGCCGGACGAAACATTTTGATCCCACAGTTAACTGGGTGTTTCTGCACGTGACGCCTCAGGTGCCTGGAAAATCCACTTACACGGAGCCCTTCATTTTTCAGGATGTGTAAGCAACATCTTTCTGCACCGAGAAGAGGGTCGGGCAGGCGCTCGAGAAGTAAACATTCTTGGCAATCAGACCAGGGGTTCAGATGCTGGCCACTGACCCACAGCCCGTGGAGCCACCTCGGGCCTCAGTGTTCCCATCTGTAAAATTAGGACAGCTGTAGGTGACGAGCTGGCACTGCTGCTTCGAACCAAACCATCTGTCTGTGCTTGGCCTTGGGCTGCGGGCTGGTGATGTTTGCTTTCATAAGTCATGCGCAGGCCAGTCACTGCAGAAACCAGCCTGGAGGGGACTCTGAGATGCATCATATAATTACTCTCTAAGTAACTGCCAGGAGGGAGAGTATCTGCAACTGGGGTGAAGGGGGCATGAGTTAGGGCATTTAAAAGGAAGGCTTCCCCAAGAGAGGGAAAAATGAGCTGGAATCTGAAGGGCGATGGGACTAACCAGGTGAGAGGGGTGGGGAGACAGACGAAACAGCACGTGCAAAGGTCCTGAGGTGGGAGGAAGCATGGCATGAACCAAGGACACAGACACCAGAGCTTTGGGGTGGGGAAGAGCTGGTATGTGATGAAACGGGCAACTCTGAGGGTTCTGCTCTGTATCCTTCCAGCAGTGGGGAGCCTTATAAAGGTTTTAAGTACAAGGAGTGAAATGGTTCAGTTAAACCCTGGCCGGAGCAACAAGAAGAAACCTTCTGCTCACATGAGGTGGGAGCCCGTTGAAATCCCATCAAAGAGGGAGCTGAGTGGGCATCAACAAGTTCAGGTTTTCGGCCTCATTATGCAAAACACACAGCCTCCCGAGGGAGAGGTGGGCTTGGGGAAAAGAGCCAACCAGTGAGTTGTTTAATGTGCTTGAAGTTGCTGAAACGCCCCTCTCTTACTTCCATTGTCACCCGATGGTCTGTGTGCTATTTTAAGTTTTATTGGAGATATTTTTTAATTAAAGGAGTTTACTATTTTTTTCTGAAAAATGCCAGCTGGGTTCGATAAAACAGAATTTAACAATCACACTGGGGAAATGCCACAGAAAGCTTCGATTTTTCTCCTTCTGGCATCACCGTGCCACCTCCCCTTCTCCCTTCCTGGCCTCCCCGAACACCCCACACCACAACGCACCAGCAGCTCTGAACACGTGCTGTTTCTAAACTCCCCACCCCTCAGCTCCTGGAGAAAGGACAGCCCTATACGACACCAGGATTGCTGACCTAACCACTTTAGGTTTAGGGCAAATCTCGCTCAAATAGAGGTTCCACCCGTTCACAGCTGTGTGGCCTTGGTATTTACTTCAATCTACTTAGCCCCCAGTTACTCATGTAAAATGGAAATCACGGTAGTCTCTATAGTCACCAGGAGTCTTTTGGTTTTAAGAGACAGAAAATCCAAGGTAGATATCAATACACTCTTAGTCTGAGACATAAAAGGGAATAGATTGGCTCATGTAACTAGCAAGACCTTCAGGCTTGGCTGGATCCAGGAGCTTGACAATGTTATAGCTGTCTCTCTTTTCCTCCTGCCGACTTTTTTGGACTCTTCTTTTCTCTGTGGGCTTCCTTCTCAGATTGGCTCTGGCTCTCTTCTTCTGGGCTCAGATGCCCATCAGCAGCTCCATGCTTACACTGTGCCAGCTGCAAGCTCAGTTCCAGTAGTTCCTGGAATTGAGCCCCGGGGCCCCCTGGAACCAATCACCATAGCCAGGGAATGGGCTATGTTGTCAGGCCAGATTGAGGTAATGTGACCAACCCTGGAGCCTCATGGGGAGTGAATGGCCTTTTGCTGCTTCCTGAGTCACAAAGACCAACAGTGGGAGAGGGCTGGGCTTGCAAAGGAAAACCAGGACGCAGAGAACAGAAGAAGGGAAGGTGAATGCTGGCCACACTAAAGTGATGAATCAGCAGGCTGTCTAGTCCTCACTCAGAGGGTGGTTACGGAGATGCAATGAGCAGAGGCACACAAGGTTTTTAGCACCGACCCCAGCTTGCAATGTACTCAGTAAGTGCTACCTATTATTACTGCTCCGCTGAGGACTATTATCGGCGTGGTGATCATAGAGGCCAGGCAGGGGCCTTGCGAGTATTCAGGGCAATGGGAGACGCAACCAAAGTCTCAGCTGAGACATCACACAGATAGATGCCTGCGAGCCTTGGACCTGTCCCTTCCCCTCCGGCTTTGGCTGCGGACAGCCACTGCGCCCCCACCTCAAGGGCCACTTCACCAGCTAAAAGCCGTGGTGGCCGCAAGGAAGCAGAGAGGGTTGCAAATCCAGATGCTTCCAGGGACAAGCAGGTCCCAGAAGAGGGAGGCAGAGCAGAGGGACTGGAGTGAACCAGAGGCCAGGTGCCTCGTTTGAAGGAGTAGAGGGGGATTCCTGCTCCAGTCCCCGGCTCTCTGTCACTGCGTGAAAACACAAGCCCAGGGCGACCATGTCTCTTGATAGTGTTTTCCAAGAGAATTCTATGTCTTGTTGCAAAGTCCCCTTGATTGTAAGTGTTGGCCACCAACCGGACCATTATACACAGCAGGACAGACCGAACAAGTGTGTCTATGAGCACAGTGAACCCGGGCCGTAAGGCCAGGTCTCGCCAGCGTAAGGGGCACAGAGCCTGTCGGTCTGAACCCTGGAGAACTCATGCTGTGGACGACCTCGGAAGACACCCCAGTCCATTGTTCTAGAAACCCATGTTGCGTGCTGTATGTTGTCCTATGTTGTCAGCATCCTCTTGGACGGCCCCAGGCAGACCTTTTAACTCTGAGCTGCACCACTTTTAACAGGCTCCGTGGACGAGATTCAGCGAGAACGGTTGCTTCAAAGCAGTTCATTTTGCTGCCTGAGACCATTAACGTTCTCGCTGACTTCCTGCTTCGCACTGCTAGTTTCCTGGGATAAAATTTCTGCCGAGGCTGAGAAGGTGACTCAGCTACCATCCTCCTGAGCGAGGGGGGGGTTGATCTCGGCTCTGCCACTCTCTGTTGCGTGACTGAGGGCAGGTCACTTTGCCTCTCTGAGCCTCTGTTTTCTTATCTGCAACATGGGATCCTCATTGCTCTTGCCTCTTTAGGAGCCGTTGGGCACATAGTAGGAACTCGACGGAGCTTTGGCTTCTCCTTTACAACTCCGGTGCCAGCAGGCTGGGCAGAGGGACACCGATGATCAGACTCCACGTACGTACTGAGCGTTCACTTGGTGCCAAGCCCTTTCCAAGCACAGCCCTCTTCTTCACACGTAGGCCCAAGGGTAGTGACTTTGCTATCGCTGTCTTCATTTTTGCAGACGGGGACACCGAGACACTCAGCAGTGAAGGGATCTGCTGAGGTCACACAGCTAGACATGGCAGAGCTGAGGTTTGAACCCCAGCATGCCTGAATCCGGGGGTCCTGCCTCTTGTGAAGGGCCCCGTCTTCTAAAGGAATCAGTTGCAGCCACACAAACCTATGGGTGCCAAGGGCCCCAGAGCAGTGGAGCCCCAGACCCAGCTCTGCTACCGACTTGTTGTGTCACCTCGGGAGGCTTTCTTGACCTCTCCGGGCCTTTTCCCCGCAGCTCCTTAAACCTACCTTGCTTCCTCCCACCTCAGGGCCTTTGCCCATGCTGTGCCATCTGCCCAGAACACTTCCCTCTCCGCCTTTCCTCGGCCAATCACAGCTCCTTCCTGTCCCGGGTGGGGCATTACTTCTGAGACTCCTCTGCAGCTCCCCTGGACCAAGTCAGAGCTCCCTGCCGTGAACTCTGCATACTCCATACCATTCCTTCCGGGCTTGTGAGTACAGGACTGCCGCGCTGATTTAACTAACCCGTGTCTCTTCTACCAGTCCGTCCCTTTGAGGGGGTCAGGGAGCTGTTCAGGTCCCTTCCTGTGCTCACACTCTAAGCCTGCCACATGCAAACAACGCAAAGAGGTGGTTATTAACTGGAAATTAGAAGGAGGCTTGAGGACGCTCACACGCTGCTGGCAGGAGTGGGAGTTAGTGCAGCTGCTTTGGAAAACCACCTTGTGATATTTACTGAAGCAGCACGATACTCTTCCACTTGGAGACAGGGACTCAAGAGGGAGGCTATATATATTATAGTCACAACAGTGAAAAACTCTGAGGTGGGGCAGCTGAGTGCCGAATGCCCGTGGTGGTGTAACAAACAAGCGAGGCGAGGCTCCTTCGTGCCGTGATAGCACAAGGCAATGAGGACGAGCAACCTGCAGCTACGTGCCGCAAAAAGATCGGTTGAGCAAAAGCGACGCTGAGCAAAAACGCCAGACGCAGAAGAGCACGTGCTACACAGAATGTTAATGACATGCAGGTCAAAGGAGAAGCTAAACTGGAGTGTTTGGGGATGCGTGCATGCTTAGGTGGGAGTGTCACAGAGGGAAAAAGGAGGAAATGACCGTGGAGTCACGGCAGTGGTCACCTCGGGTGGGAAGGAGCAGAGAAGGGGCTTTGGCAAGCTGACCTTGTTCTGTTTCTTGCCCTGGAAGGTGGTTGCTTGAGTGTGTGTTAGTGAATTCATGAAATTATACACATTATTTTGTGTTTTCTTTTGTATGTGGGTCATGGGTCCCACGAAGTGACCCCTGTGTCCCCCCAGATACTTACCCCTGGGGGAGGGCCCCACCTGGACCATATCACTGAGCCTTATGCTCAGAGGACATCCCAGGCCATCCTGTCTTAAGCCAAGTTACTGTCTCCTTAGCAGAGAGGGGCCGTGGCCCTCTCCATCCTGCAAGCCCTCGGGGACCCACACTCACAGGTGCACAAACAACCCAAGCCGCTGTTGTCTCGGCCACCCAGTCAGAGGACACAATTAGCTTCTTTTTCAGAGTGTGATAGAGATGGGGGGTCGATTGCCCTAGGAGAAAATAAAAAAGAAAGAGAAAAATAAAACCCGAGAAACAATTTCAAGTTTCTAGTTTTGCAGGCTTTTTTTTTTTTTTGCAAGCTACCCGAAGCCGGGGAGATAAGCTGTCCCGGATGGAGGGTCAGACAGCAGGGCTGGCTCGGGGACAAGTGTGCAGACACAGGCTCCAGGGGTCCCCTGAGGGTCCAGGACAATCAGGTCATTGGACTCAATGCCACAGTCATTCTCCCGCCGCCCGACCTCCCTTTCTGTGCAGACAGAAACCACGGCCCTCCACCTGGTGACTTGAATAGGTCTGCGGAGCCCGAGTCAGGATGGGCTGGCCTTGGGGGCTTCCAGGGGCTTCCAGAAGTGCAGTTAATGGTTTTGGATTATTAACTCCTTGACAAGGAACTTTATTCATCCATCTATTTAAAAAAATTGTAAATCTCCCACTCACCTTTCATGCAACAAGTGTGTTGGGCTCAGCTTACACTGGACTCTGCTAGGTATCAAGGGATACGTCAGGGGGACCAGTCAGTTTGGGTTTTCACGGGATTTTTCCAGTTGTGGCATGGGAAGTCGAGGCAGCCCGAGAGCCCCTCAGTCCCAGGCAAGCCTGGACAATTGGTCCCTGGAGAATAAGACTCTTCTGATGCTCACCCAGTGAAAAGGCAGGAAATTACAAACCAGCCCATTGGTGCTTTGACGAAGGAAGGGCAGGGCGCTGTGAAAGCCCAGAGGAGGCCCCTCGCCCAGCAGAGGGCATCTAAGAAGGCTTCCTGGAGGAGGTGGCACCTAGAGGAACCAAGCCCTTCTAGAGGAGAAGGGTCAGGCAGGAGTGAAGGGTGGGTAGGAGAGGTGCACTGTGATTGGGAAGGGGGCGAGGAGGGGTCAGGTCATGGTAGACCTTTTGGCTCAGGGTGGGCACCCACTGGGCCTTTCATAGCCCTAGGGATTCGAGAAGGGAGGCACCAAATTTCTATATAAAGATTGCTGTGGCTGCTCTATAGAGTCGAGGAGGGACTGGTGGCGGGGAGGGAGAGTTAAGAGTGGACGTGAAGAGCCCATCGGGTCAGGCCGCTCATTAATCCTTCCAGCTGCTCCGACCAGAAGCCTCGGAGTCATCTTCGACTCCTGTCTCCCTCTGTGACCCCCCATAAGCTCCTCAGTCACTCCAGCGCTGGATCACCCCCTCCAGCCCCACCCCTGGCATCCCCCAGTCTCTGCTCTCGGTCCCCAGCACTTATCACTTCTAATCCACACGCGGTTGACCCACTTCGTTCCCTCTCTGGTTCTTCCATCTAAACAGGGCTTCTCAGGCTTGGCACTCTTGGTGTTTGGGACCGGATGGCTCCTTGTGGTGGGGCAGCACTAGGCCCCACCGTCACAGGACGGTGAGCAGCACCCGATTCCAGGAGCACTTCCGCCTGCATTGGGACAAGCAGAACTGTCGCCAGACGTGGCCACACGCCTGCTGGGGTCGGGGGAGGGAGGCAAAATTGCCACCTGGACCAGTCATAACCCGTTCCCGGGGAGTGAGCAAACTGCCGCCCCCTCCCAAAGATACGGGTCCTGTGAGCTAAGCAGAGGGAAGGGGATGCATAGGGCAGGAGACAAACAGTGAATGCCGGACACTGCCACACAGAGTCCCTTCCTGCCTTCTTTCCTTCCTTCCCTCCTCCCTCCCTCCCTCACACCCCTCCCTCCGAGAAAACTTTATTTACCTTGTGTACAAACTCAGGCAGCCTGATCTGGGATGTGGCCCTTTGGGTGTAGTTTCAGACTCTTGGGGGAAAAAACAAACAACCAACCATCCAACCAACCAACCTCTCCTTCCTGAGATAAAACACTTCCTTTAAGGCAGGAGGGGCCCTGTCCATCTGCCACCTTCTCTGTGTGTTGTTAGCCACATAATAGACAATACCTCCATTCTTTTAAACCTTTTTGCCCTGATTTTTTTCTCTTGGTAAAATACACATAAAACTTGCCATCTTAACAGTTTTTAAGTGGACAGTTCAGTAGTATTAGATACACTCGTATTTTGTGCCACCGTTACCGCCATCCACCCCCAGAACTCTTTTCGTTAGGGCTTCGTCATCAGAGGTGGGGGAGCTGAGGTCACCCGGACCCACACTCACAGTTTCGATCCGGGGAACTTGATGCCCAGAGGGAAAGGGACTTGCTGGGGTCCATAGCCAGTTAGAATCAAAGTCAAGATTAGAATCTTGGCCTCACTCTACCCAGCTGCCCCCAGCCAAGTGGCCCTCCCAGGCATTTCCCAGAATTCCTTGCACACGAAAGTGCCACATAAATATTTAGTGACCGCTGGGGACAGGGGACTCCACTGCGGTGCTCCTGGGGACTCACCCAGTTCTGTCTCTAATCTCTGGGAGTATGGGAGGTGAAACCCTACTCCACAGGCTAATGGCCAATTAATGGCTCTCTTCGGCCAGATAGCATTTCTCATTCTTTTCTTCTAGAAATTGTGTTGGCCTCCCCTGAGATCCAGCCAGCTCTTTCTAGGAGTTCCCTCCGTCCTCTCCACACCCTCCCCTGCCCACGCTGGGGCCAGACGGGAGCGCTGCTCTGCGATAAGAGGGCTATCGATCCCCTTTCACGGACATCACCGCCCTGCTGGACCCATCTCAAGGCGTCTGAGATGCTTCGGTTACCCTCACAAAGAGGGCATTTAGCCCGAATCTCCTCCCCCGGGATGCTCAGTGGCAGAAACCAGAGGAAGAGCAGAGAGGAGAGAGAGGCCACAAACCCCAGCAAAACCGCCCATGGCGAAGGCGACGGGCTGGGAGAAGGAGGCCCAGGCGGCTCTGATTGCAGAGATGCTTCAGAAAGCGCCTCTGCATGGCTTGTTTCCCCCGCTGGCTGGCGGGCCTGCCGGGACCGTGCCCAAGGAAGGACAAAGTTAGAGGCCCCATTCAGGCACAGCGAGGCGAGGGTCCAGCGGGAGTGGGGCGGGGCGGGGGCCGGGAGAACAAGGGCTCTGTGTGCTCTCGGGCACAGAGATGTGAGCCCTGGGCTCCACCCCCCCACCCCCAGGCCCTGCCCAGCATGCCCCAGCATGCGATCAGAAATCGCAGTGTGGTGGCCGGGGGACTGTGGGTCACCACCGCACTGACACCGTGTTGCTGAGCTGTGAACAGAGAGTTTGCAGAGCCAGCCGCAATGGGGAGAATGAGGAGTTCCCCTCTCGGAGGCCAAGCCTGCTTTGGGGTGAAGACAGCTCTCAGGAGTGAGCCGGGCCTATCTCAGGACCCCAAGGGGAGGGCTTAGGGTTTCTTCCACTGGAGACAGAGAAGAGCTCAGGGAAGGGGTTGCAAACTCCAGTGCCCTCGGGAGCCGGGCAGGTGACCGAAGGCAGGTGTGTCACAGACCGTGGCAAGTGGGGAGCCCCTACCATACGCAAGGGCTCCGTTCCCCAACGTTACTTGATGAGCTAGGCCAGAGTCCAGCTCCTCCACCCGCTAGCTGAGTAACCTCACACAAGCAGGTGTAGCTCCGTGCCTCGGTTTCCCCATGTTGAATATTGAGTTAGCGCTATTACTTACCCTGTGGGGTTAGTATGAGGATTCGAGGAGTTAACTCACAAAAGCATGTAGGACCAGTGCTGGTTCACTTTTGTCCCTGAAGAGAAGCGGGAACTCTGGGTTTGTAATCAGAGGCTCCAAATCGTTAACTGTTGGCAATGAATCCAAATAGAAAAGTGAGTAAACGCAAGCTTGGCCTTGGCTCACTGCAGACCACAGCCCATGGGCGGGGCTGGCAACCTCTGGCCGAGGGTTTTGGAGAGACGCAGGCTTAACAAGTGACCCGACCTGTCTGTGTCGTGTCTATGTTGCGTGACACCAGTAGGGAGCCTGGCAGGAGGCGATGACTCCCTGAAATTGGGCAGCGGGGGAGAGTTTAATAATGGGGAGGGGGCATGATGTGGGGAAATCACAAGGGACTGCATAGCACCCAAGCTTAGTTACAGAGGGGAGCTGTGACTGCCTCTCACCTTGAAAAGACAAAGGGCAGGAGCAGTGACAGGAACCAGAAGAAGGGACCTGTGTGGAGAGGACCACCTGTAGGAATGGTGGTCTTCACTCAAGGGGCCTTGCCGGCCCTGGTGCGGAAGACCCATGATGCTACCACCTGCCTGGATTCGGAAGGCTTGCCTTAGTCTGGCTGAAGTGTGATGCTCAGCACACAGCTGTGGCAGTGGGTTGAAGGCATTCTTGTTGTTATTGAAGGGAAGGCAGAGACAGTGCAAGTGAGGCCCCCCACACACACATGTCCTCAGAGTGCCTAACTGGCCCCCGAGAGGCATTGAAGAGTATACCAGTTTCCCACGGCTGCTGTAACAAATTACTGCCAACCTGATGGCTTAAAACAGCACACGTTTATTCTCTTACCGTTCTGAACATCCGAAATCCAAAACAGGCCTCCCTGGGCAAATAGCAAGGTGTCTGCCAAGCTGAGGTCCTTCGGGAGACCCTTGAATCATTTCGTTGCCTTTTGAGGCTTCTAGAGGCTGCCCGCCTTCCTGGGCTCGGAGACCCCGTCCAGGTTCAAAGCCGGCACTTAGGGCCCTCTGGTCTGCACTCCTGTTGCCTCACCTGCTTCTCACTCTGACTCTCCTGCCTTCCTCTTACCAAGGATGCTTGTGAGACGGTGCCCGCTGGATAATCCGGGATAACCTCCCCCGCCACCACACCCTAAACTTCATCCATCTGCAAAGCCTCTTTTGTAGGGAAGAGGACAGATTTGCGGGTTCTGAGGTTTAGGACGGAGACATCTTTGGGGCGCTGTTGTGTTGTTGGGCTTGCCATGGAGGGATTCTGGGAAGCTTCTCCGAGGAGAAATAACCTCCTGTTACCATGCCCAAGAATCCAGAGTCCCCCCCCCCCATTAATGCCTCTTTCTTTGAATTAATGATATTCCCAGACTCCCACCCGTCTTCAACTCCCAGGATTTTCCCAGAGCTGCACGCTTGTCTTTAAATGGATCCTCCATCAACTCCCTGTCTTACTCGCTTCATCCTAAGTGGTAACATATGTAACAGCAAGATTTGATGTTCACTTATAATCTTTCTAACTCTTCCCGTCAAAATAATTCCGTAACTGTTGACGTTTAAAGACAAGTTGATATGGGAACCCCCTAAGAGTGCCTCGTGGAGCACCGAGCCCGCACACGCCACGCGGCGGGGAGTCCGTGTTGCCACGTGAAAAGGCACATAGTTGCCACGGTGTCGCATAGATACCCCAGCCTGCTGCCTGCATGGCAGCCGCACGAGTCAGGGCTCCCCGGAGGATCAGAACCCACAGAAGACACACAGAGAGACAGAGATTTACAATTGGCGCGCACAGTTACACAGTCAGCAAGCTGGAGACCCAGGCAGAGCTGACGGTCTAAGTTCCAGTTCGAACCCAAGTGCAAAGGCAGAGGAAGGCCGATGTCCTGAATACAGTGAGGCAGACAGCAAGTTCTTCCTGTCTCCACTGTTTTGTTCTGTCCAGGCCCCTCCAAAGGATTGGACCGGACCCAGCCACACCCTGGGGAGCGCAGTGGGCTTTCCTCAGCCCTCCCATTTAAACGTGAATTCCACCCGGAAACCCCCGGAGAGTAATGTTTGACCAAATATCTGGGCCCCCTGTGGCCCAGTCGAGTGGACACATAAAATGGGGTGTTGTGGAAAGAGCTGAGAGTGTAGAGACCCAGGTTTGGGTTCTGGGTCTGCTCTGTGACACTGGCCAAGTTTCCCTGTCTCCTGGGGCCTCAGTGTCCTCGATAAGGACAAGTCCTCTGGTTCTCCCTAGCGCAGACACGCTGTGCCTCTGCCGTTGGCTCACTGGCACCTTAGTGAGGAGAGGCTGGACCATGGGACAGGCAGGTGCTGACCTGGACGGCTGGAGTACGGGGTGCTGCTAGAGGTATCGGAGGGGTCTGCCCACCCCAGGACCAGCATCGCCTGTTCTGGTTGGGCCTCACCCTGTGCACACATCGACTGTGGCCCTGGAGGGAGACCGAGGCTTCCTGAGCCTTGTAGCCACCAAGCCAGGTCTAGAATAAGCACTGAGTATATTATCTGGTTGTTGAATAACCAGTTGACTGACAGAAAAGGCAGTACAATGTACCTGGTAGTCCCAAGAGATCAATGCTTACTAAAAGGCCCCTCAAAGGACTGGACACCCAAGAAAACTTAGTGGTGAGTAAGCATGTGAGCCCTGAGTCCAATGTGGGTTCAAATCCCAGAACCGCCACTTAGGAGCTGCCTAATCTTGGGCAAGTTATTTCACCTGCCTGAGCCTCAGTGGTTTCATCTGTGCAATGGGGATAATAATAGAACCAAATTCATAAGTCCATGCTGAGATTTAAATGAGATCATCTATGCAAAGTTCACAGCCCAGTGGGTGGCACATAGTTAGCCCTTCATGAGTGTTAACAGCCCCCCCATGGCTATTATTGTTATCCTTTTGCCTCCCGGGTTGTCTGGGGAAGAGGGAGACATCCAATAACACCCCATGCCTCTCCAGGGCCATGTGGAGGGGCTAGGTAACTGCTGGAGACGCCCCCACATCTGAGAATGCACATGGGCTTCTTTGAAATACACCTTGACCCCCCCGGCAGACCCCCTCCCCCACCGATCTGCACCAACAGGCCCTGTGGTGCAGTTCGAATCATTGTTCAAGTGGAATATTTTGAAACTGTTTTTTAGATAGTTCTGAAATGCTTGCCAAAACTCTCAAAACCCCACAAAAAATACAACTGTTCATTGTCTTCGCATTGTGCGGATAGATTGTCGGAGGGAGAGAAAATGGAGGCATTAGATTCAATGCGTCAGGAGGAGGAGGGGAGGGGCCTGTGGAGGGCGCACACACTGCTCTGCCCCTGGCAACCCAGTAACCTCAGAGACAGCCTTTTAGCATCTCTGGGCTGTTTCCTCCTCTGGGCCATGCATCACACACAGGTTAACCAATCCGGTTAACTCAGCACCTGCTGAGCCCCACCAATAGTAGCTGTTAAACCTGTTTCAAACAAAATTTGGGAAGTGGCTGGCTCATAGCAGGAGCTTTGTAGATGTTTCCCCGTACCTGGGAAGGGGCATCTGTGGGTGAATTTCGGCTGAGTCTGCGCAGAGCCTTTCTAAGAATGGGATGACGTACAGCCCACTCGGCCTATTTTAAGAGCCGGCGCATTTGAGGCTCTGGTTTGACAGATTGCTGAGTCCTGCTGAGGCCCGCTGAGGCAGACAGGTGTGGGTGCTGGCTACCAAGGAACCTTACTGAAGCCCACAGATTCTGGTGTTCCAAAAATAGCAACTTTATTGAATACCTTTAAGTGAATTCAAATTAGTCTCTACTGGGTTGCAAGAAACTTAATTTCTGTCATTTCCGGGGCTTGCTCACACCAGGATGGATGGATATCCCTCCTGCCTGCCCTCCTGGTCACCGTCAAACCCCATTCCCTTATCCTGCGTGTGTCTTTCAAGTCTGGAAACTCTGCCACTCTGGGCCAAGCTTGGAGCACAGGAACCTGTGTCTGGTGTGCTATTTCTGGCACCAAGGGCCCAAGCACTTCCCTCTGGCACAGCCAGGACTTGCTTCCAACCTCTAGCCAGTTCCTCATCACAGAGAAATCCCTTCCTCGCCTCCAACGTCCTTCCCAAGACCGCCCGGCAGGGTCATTGATGACCTTTCAGCAGAGTTTGTGAATGAATTCAGTTGTGAGACTGAAGGAGGCTGCTCCCCCACCCCCCCACCCCGGCTCACCTGATGTTTCACTTTGCCTGCTGGGTTTGTTTGTGTGATAGACTTTATTGGGGAGGGGCCGGCACGGCAGCTTACAGAAACAAGGAGCACAGCGCACAGAGAATTCCCATAACCCCTTTCAAGCTTACTCCCTGCCCTCCCCCAGCTTCTTCTATGATTGATGTGTTATATTAGTGTGGTTTTTCATTACGACTAATAAGCCAATGTTGACCTGAAGTCCACAGTTTACCTTAGAGTCCACTCCATGTTCAACACTCTGTGGGTTTTGACAAATGTGTAGTGACACGTATCCACCACCACTTTACTCCACGAGCATGGTTTTCATTCCCTAAAAGTCCCCTGCATCCCCTTCCTGCCTCCCTCCAACCCCTGGCAGCCACTGATCTTTATACTGACTCCATACTTTTCTCTTTCCAATGCTTTTTAAATTAATTAATTTATCTTCCCCACTTTGAAAAGTGGGATATTTTCTATAGAAACCCGGTTGTCCAGCATCCGTTGAAAAATTGGCGTATCTCAGGTAACGCTAGAACCAGGTGCTGCCCTCTCAGAGGGGCGTGGCCTCTCCCCTCCTGTCTTCCTGGTCGAGGTACCTCTGACCCCGCCCCTCCCCTCATTGGCACTGGAGTTTTCAGCCCTGCTCTGGTGTCCAACAATGACCAGAACAGCCTTTGACTGGTGGATCGCTTCTCATTCCTGTTCTGCAGGAATTATATCCCTGAGGCTGTGTGCCACAGCAAGCCTGGCCACCTGCTGGAAATGGGGATGAGAGAAGTGTATAAGGAAATCACACACACACACACACACACACACACACACACACATTTATTCCTCTGAAAATTACCCCGCATCCCCTGGGAGGCTCCTCTGAGGCCACGCCAGCCCCCAGCAGCAGGCCCGTCTGAGACTGGAACCAGGTCGGCCAGTACCCCACATCTGCCCATGTCTTCTGGGTTTTCTGCACAGCCCGAACCAACCAGCGGTCTGAGGCTGTGGGCCCGGCATGGGCTACACACCAAACCCTTCTGTGGCTGCCACAGCTCTGGGTCAATAATTGATGCTAATGCTGCCATTCACCCTGCTGACCTCCTTCCTGGAACGTGTCAGGCAACTGGACACCCAGAGATTAAATTGCCCCTGGAGTGGCAGGTGTGCAGGGACACTGTGGGAGGTTCAAGGCCAGAGTGTCGCCTACCAAGGCGCAGCCAGAAATGAAGACAGTCCCTTAATTAGACGGCAAGGTTTTACTCTGGAGAAAAACCTGAGTCCCTAAGCAGTGAAATGCTGCCTGGCATGATGTGAGTATATACCCCCATCCTTCTGCCTAACAGGTCCCCGGGTGCTCAGGGCCTCCGGGACAGGCTGGAGGCGGCCAAAAAAACACCAGGTGCAAGTCCAGTATCTTCCTCTTCTGTGCTGTGTGATCTTGGCAAGTTGCTTGGTCTCTCTGGGTCTCCATTTCCATCTCTGGAGTGGAGACCCAGAGAGACCAAAAAAGGAAGAAGGAGAAGGAGGCAATCATGTTTTTCTCACAGGTGAATAAATGGGGTTGTCATACCCCAGGGGGTTCCTCTGTATCTCCTGTCCCAGTCTGGTGTCCTTCCCCACAGCACCAGCACCCTGCTGACGGCCCAAGTCATCACCCCCAAGTCCCCCCTCTTTCTCGCCATATTCATCCAATCCATAAATATTTACTGAGAAGCTGTGATGTGCTGGGCACGGTTCTAGGCACTGGGGACACAGCAGTGAGCAGGACAGACCCCATCTCTGCCCTGGTCAGATCAACGTCCCGTCAATCACTACCTCCGTGTCTTTCGTGCCTGCGGCCTCACCTCCAAGCACCCCGAGCCAGGCAACCTCTGCCCGTTGCCTAGATTCCAGGAACACCCTCCACTCCACACTGCAGCCAGAGCACGTCCTGAAACGCACATCTGATCACTAGAGACCATCTCTGGCTTCCCGTTGCCCCTAGAATATAATAAAACTCACCATGCACCAGCCAGTCTTTTCTGCCCCTGCAACTGAGGGCACCCTTTCCTGTCTCTGAATGTCTGCCCTGGCTGTTCCCTCCACCTGGTTTCCTTTTCTTGACACTGCATCATCTTCCCAGGTAGCACTCTCGATGCCTCGTTCTCCACCAGCCCTCCTTAGCCCTGTCTCCCCATCAAGCCCTGCTGATAACAGCCAACATGTACACGATGCTTTCTGCGTGTCGGGCTCTGTCCTAAGCCTCTCACTCATATTACCACCTTTAGTCCTTGCTACTTTGTGCCTATTTCACAGATGAGAGAACCAAGGCACAAAGGGGATAGTGGCTAGGCTGGAATTCCATAATATACTAGAGTTGCCCCTGGCCACTCCAGCCTGAGTCCCATAGAGCAGGGACTCTCTCTTACTTGTCTCTGCATCTGTAACACACAGGCACATAGTAGGTGCTCAACAAACTCACTAAATGACCAATAGCTGTCTTTCTGAAAAAGGATTAATGATAGTGAAAGCCTACTCACAGTGCAAACTACCTGAGTGTAAAGGATTCTTGTTATTCCTCTTGGGCTCTACATCGGCTCAGCCAAGGGAGGAATCCGTCCCCTGGCTCCAGAGAGCCCCTGGCGCCCACTGAAGTGTCGGCTGCCAGGGAACATGGGCGTGGAAGGAAGGTCCTTGCCATCGTTTGTTTTTCTCAGTGTGCACTGGCTTCCAGCACGAGCTGCCCTGGCAGGGGAAGCCAGGGAGTCAGAACTATGGAGGCAGTTCTGGCTGTGAGGACTCCTGAGGTTGCCCTCCGCACCGAGACACAGGGCACTTGCTGGGCTGGGGCTCTGCCAGGGGACTTACTGGAGGTAGGAGACATGGGCGTGGCAACGTGAGAGCTAAGGCTCCTTACAGCCTGCTAGTTACTTCAAGGGCTTGGCCGGGCGGGGTGGGGGGGAGAGGGCTGCTGGGCGTTTGGGGGCCGCCGAGTGTTAGCTTCTTTCAAGACTCCAAGCGAAGGTGAACCGCTCTGGTTCTGCAGGAGGATTACTGGTGGGAAGGGCCGGGCTGTCCTAAAGACGAGTTTAGAGCCCGAGGTCTGGGGTGGACAGAACTTGCTTTAAATCCTTTCCTGGTTGCTCTGTAGCTATAGAGGGTGACGTGACGTGACCTGACATAGGAGTTGAGATGATATGACATACAATACAACATGCAATATCACACTACGCAATCAGCAGCAGAGTGGTGGAATGCCCAAGAGCACACGCTTAAGAGGCAGACAGATATCTAGATTCAAATCCCAGCTCTGCCACTGATGAGCTGTGGGACCCCTGGCTTCGTTGCCTTACCTCTCTGAGCCTCGGTTTCCTCCTCTGTGAAGCGCTGATGATAAGGGAGCCTGCCTCCCTGGGGTGTTACTCGGAAGCCGGAATGCCGGCCCAGGGAGGCGGTGGGGCGTGCGGTACAAGGGACGGGGTCTGCAGCTGTGCCCCTCACCACACACGTGCGACTCCAGGTGAGTCTTCACTCTCTTCACCTGTAAAATGAAATACGGATTCTAATCAACCTTGTAGAGCTGTTATAAGACAATGTCACACATAGTGCACTTAGGAACTGTGAAGGGTTGCATCGTGTTCATATGTTGAAGTCCTGACCCCACCCCCAAGCATAGCAGGATGCGACCTTATTTGGAACTGGGGTCGCTGCAGAGGTCATCCATGCAGTGAGAGCAGGTCATGCTGGCGTTGGGTGGGCCTCCTCCTCCTCCTTCCCCTCCAGCTCCTGCTGGGCTGCTGGCAGGTTCCTCTGCTTGTGGAAGCAGCACCTAGATCTCTGCCTTCATCTTCGCGGGGAGCTCTCCCCGTGCACATGTCATGTCCAGATTTCCCTGTTTTATAAGGACACCAGTCCCAGGGTGTCTCCCACCTCCCAGCCCAGGAGAGCATCATCTGAGCAGGTGGTTTGGGGTGTAGGACAACAGCAAGGACGGAGAGGAAAGGGGGCCCACTCTTCTTTTCGCTTGGGCCCCGTTCTCTTCACATCGGACCCTCCCATCTGCTGAGCGGATGAGGCAGAAGTTTGGGGCTCAGTTCGGAGCGTGGTGGAGACATCTCCCCAACGTAACTCATCAGCCTACCACCTTCATGGTTTTTGTCAGGCTGCTTATTTTTCTTTGAATCGACTTTTTTTTTATACTGAAGATCGTTTATTTAAGAAGCTAATTTACCTGCAAATATGAAATCAATATGACTTTTCCTAAAGAGAGGTTAATCACTACAAGCACTACAAAAAACAGACCGAGGTGGATCAATGGTGGCCAATCACTGTGACCGGCCTGGGGCCATGAGCCAAAGCCTCTCCCTGTCACAAAGGCAGATTGGAAGAGGGTGTTAAAGAGCTATTTGCACCAAAGTGAGACTTTTCACTGATGTCATCAGAGGATTGAGAGACAATCGAAAAGGAATAATCATTTCGTCACTGTGTATTTGAACGTTATTTAATGCCGGAATCCTCTCTGGAGCCAAGGCTGGTCCTACGCTTTGGGAAATACTGGGATATTGAAAAGTCTCCAGGTCTGGGGGTGAGATCTCTGAGTCCCGTATTCGCTCTGTAATATTGGCTCTGCCACTTCACCTGTCTGGGCTCCTACGATGGGATCCTCAGAGCACCAGCCTTGAGGGCTTTCGAGGTTCCTGTTAAGCACCCTGGTCTTGGTGTTGGTAATGACCGTGATGGGAGCGAACACCCACCTCCGCACTGCGGTTACTGCGGTTCTGCCAGGGCTCCTACTCCTGAGCAAAGTCATCTGTTAGCTTCAGCGACGTTCTCTGCCGTTACCGGGGAATGTTTATGCCCCTGGGATCCTGCCAAGGTTAAGTGGAGAAAATGGCCCTGGTGCAATTCACATACTTTGTCATTCGCTTGCAGGCACAGACATCAAATCCCAACCGCTGAAGTGTCGGCAGGATCCCCCCAGTGCACCTGCTATCAGGCGGGCGGTGATATGTTAGGGGTGGTGGTTCCCCAGTCGGGCCCACGGGGGCTCCCAGCCCAGTTCCGCTGTCCAGTCACCGTGTCCTTGGATGTGCCGCTTCTCTCTGAATCAGTTCACTCGTCTGTAAATGGGAATATTCAGCCCTGCCTCCTCGGGTGGTAAGGAGAAATGGGTGAGATAACATACAAAACACTGGCCGGTTAGTTAATAGACAAGGACCATTATTATAGTTATTCTTTTCTTGAAGGAGCCATGGGCTGCATTTTAACTCTATTCAGAGCTGATTCTGCCTCTTGAACTCACAATCATCTCAGGTCTTTGTCTCAGAGAGCCCCCCACACCCAAATTCAACTCCCCTCCAGGCTTCTGCCCCCTGCCCCCCCGGCCCAGACCACGGGTGTTCACAAACCTGGGTGAGAGTCCTCCAGACAGCTCTGATGCATGCAAAACTGTTTTTATGTGGAACGTGGCACAAACACAATTCAAGTGGACTCTAAAAAGAGAATCACTTATTCTGGCTCACAGACATCAAATTCACAGGTGTGGCTTGATCCAGGTTCCAACAAAGACCATCAGATCTTAGTTGCTCTGCCCTGCTACCTTTCCCCAGGCTTTGGCTGCCCTGATAGAAGCCAGATACTCCCAAGGAACTCAGGCCCACTTCTTCTAGATGCCTCAGTCCTTAAGAAACCAGCACTTCTCTCTCTCTTGGCCCGTCTATTGGTTCTAATAAGGTTATCTGTCTGTTCCTGGACCAGTCACCACGCGGAAAAGGGAGATAGGCTACGCTGATTGGCCGAGGCCAGGGAGGACCCTCTTTTGGAGCTGAATGTTGTGTTAACACTACTCAAACCACATTGGCTGAAGCAGATACAGATGCCGCAGGGTACTTGGTGTGGAGACGGGGATGGGGGTGCAGGGATGCTGGGGCTGCAGTCAACCAATGTGCTGACACCTTTCTCAAGAAAATGACAGGCTTTCCTTTAGAAACCCAGGGATGCTGCAAGATTGAAGGAGCGTCTCTCCCACCCCCGTCCCTTCTTCCCACTGCCCTGTTGCCTGAAAATAACAAGGTTGGAGACAGAGTGATGAATGGGGCAAGATTGACTCGGCACTAATTTTGCCTGGAAGCCGTAGCTATTTTTGGCTCCTGCTGAGTCCTGGTTTGGCTTAGCTGGCTAGAGAGCAGGGCTCACGGGTCAAGGGTATGAAGAAAAGGGAGCAGAAACATGGGTTTGGAGGCAGAAGGCCTGGGTCCTGAGCACGCTCTGCCACTGTGGATCTGGAGTTCTCAAGGGGGGCTTACCCTGCCCTAGTGTCCTTACCTCCTCCAATAGGCACCCCCTTCCCATCTCTGAGGTCACAGCCTGACTTTTCACCCCAGGACTGGGTTGGATGCCCCTCCATGTTCCTCTGTAGTTTTAAGTTCCCCAGTTTAATTCTCCCAGTTGCTCAGTGAGTGACTTGGGGCAAATTTACCAACCTCACTGTGCCTCGGTTTTCTCATCTGTCAAATGGGGGCAATGTAAGCAGTACCTGTCTCACAGGGTTGCTGCATTGGGTAATTTATGCAATCACACTGGATAATTTTTGAAAGCACTTAACACAGGGCTGATGGTTCTGAGATCTGGGTGGAATATTGAGCGAGTGAAATGAGGCTTCTACTCCCCACTGTAAAAATACATATACCTGGGATTTCCCATCATTCTCTTTTCTCCCTCACTATCTAGAACTGTGCCTGGCATGTAGCAGATGCTAAATGAAATATGTTGATTAAATGTCTCAGTCCAGCGTGTTCTAGGGAATTCCCCTAGCACTGTTGAGAGCCCAGAATTGCACAATTAGGTTGTCCACGGCTCTCGCCAGAAATGTCAAGTTTGCAAAGCCATTGTGAACTGGGATGGGAGGCTTCCTAGACTGAATGGTGCTCAGATTGCTTCCCTTCTTTGAAATGACATTTTCCAGTTTCTCCAGTCCCCCCTGCACAGCCCCACCCCAGAGCCTTAGGCTCAGGGAAACCCTGCTAACACGCAAATATCTGCATCTAGACCCACGAGCACCCTCTGTCACCGGTGGGGGAGGGTTCTCTGGGCTGGTAGGGTTTGCAGAGTCAGGGATGAAGGAACAAAGACGTGTAGAGAGGTCACATCCCCGGGTGAGAGGAAAGGTAGCCAGGACACGCCTTTGGTTCTGCCCAGGGCCTGACCCACGGCGACTCTCTGTAAATGTGGTTGGCATTAGTGCTAACCACAAATAAACAAAATGCCCCGAACAAGGTCCCCTCTGTTGGAGCAGCCCAGTCAGACCTGAGGGAGGTTATTGCACTTGGCAGCTTCCCCCCTGGGCAGCCGAGAAGCCCAGGGTGAACACACAGCTCCCTGCCCTTTCTTGTATCAGGAAGGAGAAAGTCAACTTTGCAGGACCTGTGGCCCGTGACTTCTTTTTCTGTTCCTAAAGGCATTCTCAGAGCTGTGTGCTGGCAGTGTTCTGTGGCCAAGGAAAATGTCCTGTGTGTGTGTGTGTGTGTGTGTGTGGGCGTGCACACTCGCGTGTGTTCCAAACAAGAACCACCTTTCAGCCTTGCCTTTACATGCTTGCGTCATGAGTTGAGCTACACACAGTTCATTCCTGGGCCTGGTTGAGAAGCCTGCCCAAGGTGAGCTCGGGAACTCTGTGCCCAGCACTGTGCTCAGTGTTCACAAAACGCACAGGGGGGCAGCTGATGATGATGGTGACACTGATAGCATCAGCGATGACGATGACAAAAACAATGACGGGGACAACAATGAGAA
The DNA here is from genome assembly GCA_004024845.1 of Tonatia bakeri. Lineage (NCBI taxonomy): Eukaryota > Metazoa > Chordata > Mammalia > Chiroptera > Phyllostomidae > Tonatia > Tonatia bakeri. Next base: position 83,300 of record PVIA01005582.1, read on the forward strand.
TGTCCATGTTGAGCATGGTGGTGGTGATGATGACAATGATGGTGACAGTGACAACAATGATGATGCGGATGTTAAGGTCCATGATGAAGGCCGTGAGGATGATGGTGATGAGGAGGGGAGCAAAAATCCACTGAGCACGCGCTATGTGCCCAGCAGTCTTCTAAGTGTTTTTATTTAATTTACTATTTTTTTCTATCCTTACAACCACCCTGTGTGAAAGGGTCTATTGCAGTTAAATCCATCATTTGCTAGTTGTGTGATACTGGATTCAATTACTTCATCTCTCAGAGCCTCAGTCTACCTATCCATAAAATAGGGGTAAAAATAGCACTTCTCTGTAACATACTTAATGGTTGAATAAGTGCTGAAGAGAGAAAAGTGATTCTTACAATTCCTCATTTGATCCTCTCGTCAGCCCTGTGAAGGAGGAAGTATTATTTTGACCCTGATTCTACAGAACGGTGGGCAGCTTCTCCCAGCGAGAAATGGCTGAGCTGGGGTTCAAAGCCAGGCATGGCCTCTGTCCTGTTGGCTTGTAGAAGCTGTCTGAGCTGTCTCTGCAGGGCTGTTTCTGATCCCTGGGGTCGCCAGGCTAAGGCAGGGCTCAGAGGTATGCACAAGAATCAGTAAGTCCCAGAGCAAGGTGGGCTCGATCCCCCCCAGCAGAACCCGTGGTCAAGCAGGCCTGGGGCTGCCCACAGAGTGGGGGACGGGGCTAAGGCAGAAGAGGCTGGAGCTCCTGGGCACAAGGAACAAGTCACCTCAGACCTGGTCTAGTCTGGACGCCAAAGATGTAAGTGGTTCAGGCCCTTCACCTGCCATGGAAGGAGGCCACGGAATAGCAGGAATGATGCTTCTTGGTTTCGAGTCAGAAGGAGCTAGATATTCTCCCCAACTCTGCAGATCCACAGACTTACATCTGGATCTTCTCAGCCACAACCGCCACCGGCCCCACGTGGCTACGAGCAATTCACATGGGGCTAATCCAAATTGAGGTGCGCTCCAAGTTTCAAATACATGCTAAAAAAAGACTAAAAATATATCATTAATAACAATGTTTTCTATTTCACATTGAAACAATATTTTAAGTATACCAGGTTAAATTAAATATAGTATTAAAGCCAATTTCACCTGTTTTTACTTTTTTAAATGTGGCCATTAGTACATTTTAAGTTCTACATATGACTCACATTTGAATTCTCAGCTCTAGAACTTACGGTCAACTGAGGCCAGTTAACAACAGCTTGCTTAAGAGTTTCAGGCTTAGTGTCAGATAGACCTGAATTCAAATCCCCACTTACCTACTAACCAGCTGTGTGACCTTGGGCAAGTCACTCCCCCTGTCTGGGCCTCAGCTTCCTCGATTGTAAAATATCGGTAATAAGAGTGCCCAGGTGGTTGTTTTGTGGGTAAATGAAAGAGGATGCCAACAGTGGTAAAAACCTGTGCTGGGCAGGAGGTTCCCACTTCATAACCGGGAGCTGTGATCGTTATTTATTTCAGTTGAGATCAGCTCACCTCAAGGCTCCAAGCCTCCCCAGCCCCAAGAACTGTCTTATTATTCATTCTTTCTACCTTCAGAAAGACGTTTGTCTCTCGAACAAATTGCAAAACAAACTGCATGGTTCTAAATAAGAATTCTTTCCCCCTCCCCCTGGCTAAATTACAAAGAAGACTCCCAGAAACACTGGTGACTGTGAATGAGGAGTTCCGCCTGTCCCGAGAAAAGATGCTCTCCAGCACTGAGCCAGTACCGTTCCGGCCACGAGGCACAGGGTCGCGCTGTTGTTAAGGGTCGATGCCCAACTTCTCGGGTTTTGGAAACCCTGAGAGGTCCCATGGCCCCTGTGGTGCCTTCGGGGACCTTTCAGAGCCTGGGACTATGGGAGGGGAGGAGGTCCGTGACCTCCTTCCATCTCCTCTTCTTACGGACAGGAGAACAGATGACCAGAGCAGTTAGGCGGCCTGGTCAAGGTCACATGGCAAGGAAATGGCAGGTCACCAGGCTCCGGGGTCTGTGCCCAGGGCCACTTGCTGTCCTGTATTATCACGGCCAACCATCACCATGACCCTCATTTAAAAAGGAGGAAGCAGGGTCAGACAGGCTAAGTCACTTGCACCATTGCCCAGCTGCAAATAGCAGAGGCTGGATTCAATACCAGGTACACTGGGCCAGGCAGTGTCCCCCTAAAAAAAAATTGTGTCCACCCTGAACCTTATTTGGAAATAAATGTGACGGGTTCAGAGGAGGATGCGCTGGACTCCAGTGGGACCTAATCCGATGACTGGTGTCCTACAAGAAGGGAAAACAGATACACAGAGTCGAAGAGAGAACACTGTGTGGAGACACAGGCTGAGATGGGAGGGAAGCATTTACAAGCCGACAAATTCACTACAAGCAGTGGCCGCCACCACCGGGAGCTGGGAGTGAGGCCGGGACAGACCCTCCCTCCGAGACTGCAGAAGGAGCCGGCCCCGCACACACCTCGATGTTGGGCTTCTGGCCTCCAGACTATAAGAGGACATATTTCTGTTATTTTGAAATTTGACAGCTCTGGAAAGCCAATACGCTGGGTAGGACGTGCTTGCTGTCTGTTCACTGTAAAAGCCCAGCTAGTCCCGGGGAGCTGCAGAGAGGGGCCCCCCTCCCGTCCCCAGAGCCTCCTATCAGCCAGTAGCCGCTGCCGAGCCTCCAAGTGGCCCCGTGGGCTCTGGGCTGTGAGAAAGGCCTACTGTGGTTTGACCGTGCCATCCTGTCTGTTCCCGGCATTGTGAGTTCTTGCAAATTACCGTTTTCAGTTGAAAAGAGGCTCCAGAGGGCTCTTCAGCTGCTCAGCAGGAGCTGTGGATGCTCTTGAATTAACATGGAGAAGTGGAACCTTCTATGGCTAATGGCCGAGCCCCCCTCTGTCTTGTCCCTCAGTCAGGCCTGGCAGGGACAGCAGGTGCCTCTCAGTGGTCCTCACGCGGGCAGTCTCAGCTGAGGTCAGGTCAGAGTTGTCTGTGTTCCGCATGGCTGTGAGAAGGGCTCTAGGGATGCTGAATGGGGCTTTGCAGTTTCGAAGGGGCCAGCAGCCTTCTGACACTGCAGCAGAGGGGCCTGAGTGGGTAAGAGACCCAACCCGAAGGCCTGTCATTGGTCAGCATGCACAGTGGGCCTTTGTTGGGTCCAATCAGAGAGCAGGAGGCCATTGAGGAAGAGCCAGCTCCGGGCTCTCAATGTGTGTGTGTGTGTGTGTAGTGAGGACCCTCAGGGATTCCAGCAGCCCAGCCTTGCTGGGTAATTTCATGAAAACACACCTCTACCTCTGCTTCCCACCTTAGCGGGGGCCCATTCTGCCCAGAGCATATTACCTGCACCCATCCAACCAGCGTCTGTTGAGTGGGGGCTATTCCCTGCCTGCAAGTAAGCACTTGACAGCATTATCTCATTTCATCTCTACAGAAATCCTCTGCTATATTACGGCCAGTGTCCCCACTTCACAGATGATAAAATAAAGGCCCAGGCTCTTGCCCAGGTTCACAGAGCTGGTAAGAGGCCTAGTGGTATTTCAGTGCTGGCCTGTCTTGCCCCAAAGTGCACACTCCTTACCATATTGAACTTGACAGGGTCCCTGCTTGTGGACCAGAGTCTCCCGCCCCACGTGTGTGGATACCGGGGTCTGGATGTATTGTTAAAGACAAATCAAAGCTGGACAGTGGTTAAAGTGATAAAAACAAAACAGATTTTTTCAGGACTGTTGCAATAGGGGAAGGAGACCTCAGGATAGAACCAGCTCTGCTCTGAATCCGGCAGGGGCATTTGTAGTCATGGAGCAGGGTGCGGTGCAGGGGGCATTATGTGAATAGAAAATCACGAAGAGAAACATCAAGGACAGGGGAGGATCCTCCAACGGGATCCTCACTGAAGGCAGGCCAGGAGATCCGGCATCGCCTGGAGGGTGGTGGAGGATGGGAAACCCAGCTAGGTACCGAGGGTGATCAGATAGGGAGTATGGGGATTCTCGCTAAACTGGCCAAGGCAGGGACTCCTATGTAAAGAAGGGTTCAGAGGCGCCTGAGTTTGGTTGGGGAGAGAATCTTTGTCACTATTTGTTCCCATCTTGCCCTTCAACAAGGCAGCTGTCTGAAGTCCAGTGTGATCATTAAGAACTGAGCTACAGCGTGAGAGGTGTCCAGACTCAAACCCACCTCTGCCACCCACGGGTAGGGTGCCTCAGTTTCCTCACCTGTAACATGGGGATAATATTGGGCCTCGACCTGGGCCCTGGGTGAGGGGATATGGGGACAGCCCGACACACGATACGAATCCACACATGGTGGCCAGGGCCTGATCACTAGACAGTGTCCCCCAAGCCAAGGCAGCTGGCGACCGTCGGCGTTCCTTTGCTGCCGATGTTCTGCAAGTCTGTGGAGAAGGGGACAAGGAATGCTGAACTGGGCTTTGCAGTTTCAAAGGGGCCAGCAGCCTTGTGGTTCGCTCATTGCACAAAACGTCTTTGACCTCTGCTCTGTGCCTGTGCCAGGCAGAGAGGTGAGGACGACAGAGCCAGCTGTCTCCTTCGGAAGGTCTAGGACAGCAGAGGGGGGCCACGCTGAGCCTGCGTGAGTGCATGTTTGTGTCCGTGCCAGTGGTTCTTACACAGGGGCACGTTTGCCCCCTGGAGACATTTGACAATGTCTGGAGATAGTGGTGATTGTTACAGTTGGTGGGCAGCTGCTGGCGGGTGGGTGCTGGTAGGCAGAAGCCAGGGATGCTTCTAAACCTCCTGCAATGCCCTGGACCACCCCGCTCAACAACAAATCCTCCAGCCCAGCATGTCAGTGGTGCCGAGGTTGAGAGAGGAGCGCAGTGATGACTTCCAGAGACCCCAGGGTTCCAAAGGACTGGGAGGAGCCACGTGCCTGCACCACCTTACTTAGCCCGCCCCCTCCCATCAGCTGCTCCCCGCCAGAGTCAGGCCTCCTCAGGTTTAATGGAATCCAGGCAGCTGAGGCAAATGTAAAAACAAAACGCAGTGCAAACGTGTTTTTATGTAAACACAGCAGGGGGTGGCAGCTGCTTATGGAGCAAGTACCCTGTGGCTGGCACTTCTCAGAGCAAAAATAACCCCGTGTTCCTGCTCCTGGAACAGAGCAGGCAAGGAGACGCAGGTCACATGGGAACCCAGGTGCTCCTGGGAGCTGTCCCTGCCTGGGATGAGCCGCCCCTTCCCTCCAGGTGAGCACCCTAGGGGTCCGGGGGCACCAGAAGGGAGCAGGTGCTGAATCTCCTGGAAGCATCCCTGCCTTCGGGGCTCAGCCAGCACAACAAGAAAAAAACACAGTGGATTTAAAAACCATTTTTTAGCATAATTTACCCATAGTAAAATTCACCCACTGTCGTTTATAGTTCTGGTAGTCTTAAGAAATGTGTTCAGCCATGTCACCCTCGCCAGAATGGAGACACACAACATTTCCACCAGCCCTCAGGATCCCCCTCTGCAGGGAATCACTCCCCCACCCCGTCCTAGCCCCTGGCAAACACTGGTCTGTTTTCCCCTGGCTTTGTCCTAAATGCCATAAAAATGGCTTCAATCACAGAAAGTGATTGTCTCACAGTTCTGGAGGCAGGAAGTCCAAACTAAGGGCTTGTTCCTTCTGGGGGCTGTGAGGGAAGGATCCGTTCTGGCCTCTCTCCTTGGCTGGCCGCTGGCCACCTTCTCCTTGCGTCTTCACGGCGTCTTCCCTCTGCGCCTGTCTGTAGAGGAAGTGCCCTTTCCATCAGGTCACCACCGGTCATATTGGATGAGGGCCCACCCTCATGACCTCGTTTTAACTGGACCACCTCTGCCGGACACCTCCAAGTAAGATCACATTCTGAAGCCCTGGGGTTTAGGACTTGAACATAAATTTGGGGGAGACACAGTTCAACCCATAAGAGCACATAGAGGTCCACTCTGGGCATTAGGTCATTATTAGTATTACAAGGATCTCTCATATAATCCCTACCACAACCTATGAGGGGGTTGCTGTCCACTTAACAGGTGGAAACTGAGGCTCAGCAAGGCTCCTGGATGTACCCAGTGCCCCTTGGGATTTAAATCAAGGTCCAATCCCTCCTTCGAGGGGATGCTGTCCTGACTTCTCCCAGCCTGTGGCAGTCACTTCCGTGTGGGAGTTTCCACAGTCTGGGTCCCCGCCCCAGGAGCAGCAGCTCACCTGGGAGCTGGCTAGAAATGTGCACGATCAGGTCCACCCCGGACCTGCTGACTCAGGACTCTGGGGTGGGGCCCAGGCACTTCCGGAGGATTCCACGCAGGCTCCAGTCTGTGAACGCCTGCGGCGCACCCTCCGGAAGATCAGAGGGACACACTGAGTTGCGTGACAGGATCCAGATCAAAAGGCCACCTCAGATCTCAGCCAGGACCTAAAGCTTCAAACTCAAGTGGCTCATGGCCAACGGCTTTCTCTGGCATTGAATGTTTCCTCTGAGTGTTTCCTCTCTCTGATTCGGGAGACTTCAGGGACCAGCTTGCTGTGGGAGGAGCACAGGAAAGGCCACACCTTTGTCTGATGGGGCTGGCACTTGCACTCGGATTCCTTCAGGAACGGTGTGCTCCAGACACTCCAAAGGGTCTTGCTCAAAGACGCCATGTCCAAGCTGTAGTGAGCTACGGAGATGAGGTGAACACTCAGAGTGGAACCTCCCCACCCCCGCCCAGGAGCACACGTTCCCTTCGGGGAGACAAATTTCTGTACCGAAAGGGAGAGCTGTCACCAAAGCGCCCGTCGGAGCCACACGGCCCTGGGTTGGAATCTTGACCTTGACAGTGAGTCCTTGACTTGCCTGAGCTTCAGTTTCTCATCTGTAGAGTGGGGAGAACAGGACCCCTTATGAAGGTCATGGCCAACATGAAACAAGGTACATTTCTAGGCCTGGAAGCTCAGCAAGTGGAACTGTCACTGTTCACACTTAAAACCAACACAGCCCCCGAGATTTTAAGAGTCACAAAATAAGGGTGTCATTTTTCCACTGCCATAGGCCACATCTCCTGTGCAGCCACAGCACCTGGCATACAGTAGGTACTCAATAAATGTTTGTTGAATGAAGAGATAAAAAACAGGCTGCCACCCCAGGCTGGGGTTGAGGGGAGAATACTGGGCTCCTGGGGATGGGAGTGGAGGTCTTTTCAGCGAGGAAAGAGGGATTTTGTGCAGAGATGACGCATTGGTGAAGTTTGTGCCGGATAAACTCACCCCATGGTTAGATCCCTGGGTTCAGGCCAGGCTTGGCGGGTGGCCAGCACTGCGTGAATGTTTGCTGAATGAATGAATGAACTGTAGTCTGAATGGTGGGGGCCAGCTAGTGGGAGCCAGAAGAAATTTTGAAGTACTTTTTGTGTTTGTGTTTTACAAGAGAAACTGGAGATGCAGGGAGGGTCATCCACCCGCCTTGGGGCACAGTCATGAAACTCACTTGAAAAGCGGGGCAGGACAAGGAAGGGAGTGAGAGACCCAGCTGGTGTCTCCATAGGGCGCCCCATGGGGCGATGGGCCTTTCACAATCAGGAGCCTCCTTCAGCCCTCCCAATCCCCCAGGACCCACAACATAACTTGCAGAGCACAATGCAAAATGAAAACACCCCTTGTGCCAAAGTTATTAAGAGGGTCAACCTGGGCACTGCAGAGCATTAAATCAAGGGAGGCCATGACAAGGTTCCCGTAACCTATTTACAGATGAGGAAACCGCTGCTCAGAGAGTCTGCAGATTTCACTCAGGACACGAAACCTGTCCTTCGGGGCATCAGATTCGAACCTGTGAACCCTAGCTGTCCTTCATCCACCCCTCTGTGGCACTAGCCTTGCTGGCCAGGCCGCCCCGTCACTCACACCAGCTGAGTATGCAAGGGCTCTGACTCCTGGTCCCGTGCCCTGGGCATGGAGTGTCCTGTGCAGACTGGGAGCAGCTTCCCCATCCCCAGGCATCTGGCTGCGGCAGCCTGCCGCACCGAGCCAGCTCCTGTCTCCCTTTCCCTCCCACCCACCCTGCCGGATTTATTCCTGGGGATGTGTGGGTGGATGTGTGTTTATGAGTGGGGGGTGTTCGTCTAAATTTAAAGACACCGTGACAGCAGCAACCTATTAATGTTGGGGCTGGCGAGGCCTCCTTTGAGAGGAATCACAGAGAAGTGCAGAGGGGAGGGCCCGCCTCCGGTTCTGACTTCTGCCCGGTGCCCACCTGCCAGCCCTCTAGCGTGGGGTACTAATAGTAAGGCACGCCCATGGGTGCCAGACACCTGTGGGGGACCTTGGGAAGTGGCAGCTTCGGGCCCATTTCACAAGTCAGGGAAGTGGAGGCCCAGAGAGGGGACGTGTCCTCCCGAGCTCTTGATGTATGAAGCGACAGCTGAACTAGGGACTCGATGACGCCAACACATTCCAGAAGCCACGTGCGTTCGGCCAGGCCATGGCTACTTGGGTTGACTCACCCAGGAAGTTACTAACCACGGTGCCTCGGTTACTAACCGGAGGGACCTTGCAGTGGAACTTGTGTTGAGGCCCACGAGTACACCGGCCCTGTGCTCAGCACTTCACACACATTACTTGTGCCCGCCTCTCACCAGACTGTGCGGTGGGGCACCATCATTCTCATTTCATTTTATGGGCGAGGAACCGGCAGCCTCAAGAGGGCAGGCAGCTTCCTTATGTCTCCGTTAGCAAGTGGTGGAGCCAAGATGCCAGGTCAAGTCTATTCGACGTCTACACTCATGCTCTCTGCGTCTATTGCTCTTTAAACACAGACCCTGTGGGTGAAGAAAATACAGATACGCAAAAGGAAAAAAAAATCACTCCTAAACCTCCCCCGCAAGAGGGAAGTCTCGTGTGCCCTGGCCTGTTTCAGTCCCACTGTTTTTCTTGCCGAAGGGAGGTTCTTGCTCCCGGCCACTGACCCTTGGTGTTCTGTAATTGCCGAGCAATTCAGAGATGACTTGAAATATATAATTCATGGGCGCATCTTTGATCCTGGTCCCTGGAAGGCAGTGAGGCATGGCCGTCTCCCGGGGAGAATTTCAACCTTGACCTGGGAGGAGATGGCGTTCTGGAGCTTAAAACAGAATTTCAGAGTCAGAGAACTCACCAGGGAGTGGAGGCTGGCCCTCGGGCCCCGCACAGAGTGCTAGGCGTCGGGGACCCTCCGAGGGACCTCGTGGTGGATCCTTGTCAGAGACACTGGGGCTAAATCTAGAACTGAGCTATGGAACCAGAGATGAAGACGTAAATCTGGAGTCAGACGGGTCCCAGGGCGGTGCTGCGGTCCACTCTTCTGCGCACTCACAAAGCAAGGTGTAGAGCGAAGTCTAGAGACATTTTTCATTGTCACGACTGGGGAGACGATAGTGGCACCTGCCGGGTAGAAGTCAGGGATGCTGCTTCGACATCTGGCGATACACGGGATGTCACCCCACCCCTCGTGCGTCCCACTGCCGACAGAGGATTACCCAGTTCGGAGTGGCAGGGGTGCTGAGGCTGAGAAACCCTGGTCTAGACGATCGAAGACGTGTGCTACTTTATCTTTTTGATGATCGCAGACAATAAGAAACCATGTTTGCTCGGAGCAGAAAGCTGCAGCTCTCGTTTTACTGGCCACACTGAATATGTGTAGGTGTGTGGTCCCCAGCCACCTTCTCCACGGTGACCAGGTGGTGAGCCAAGGGACAGTGTTTGCTGTCGTGAGAGGGCACCCCTCTGTCGGATGCTGGCGGAACTCCTTGGGCCACTAAAGGTCACGGTGGAGATACTATAGGGCACTGGGAACCCCTGTGCCTTCTAGAAGGGGTTCATTACCCTCAGTCCCAGCTGAGAGGCCTCAAGGGGAGCCCTGGCTTGCTGAACAGTCTCCCTGGGAGATACTCCTGGGTGTGGAGGACCTCGGAGCACCCCACTCACCCTGCAGAGGTCAGCAGGAGGTGATGTCACAGGTTATAATCAAAGTTTGGAGTCAGACAGGCCTGCTGCACCACTCACCACCTCCACCCTCCAGCAAGACGGCACCCACACCCCACCCCTTCCTGCCTCATCTGTAAAGCAAGAGTAAAACCAGCCTGCCAAGCAAAGCCACTAGGGAGAGTCACTGACATGGTGTAGTGGAGGGCCTGGCACACAGTAGGTGTGCAATAGATAGCTGCGTATCTGTTTTCTTTCCTTCCCAGGGAGGGCATCAAGGTTTAAGGCTGGAGTCCAGGAAGCCCAGGTCTGGGTAGAATTCCCGCTTGGCCAGGGGGAGTCTCTCCACCTTCCCTTTGGGCCTCAGTTTCCCCATCTGGGGAAACGGCATGAAGAAGCTGGCCTGGGGATGGCAAAGGGGCCATGGCTGGTTGTCCAAGGACACTGGGTGCCCTGTGAGGGAAGAGAACTTGAACTTGTGCAGAGACCACATGTACACATAATAAATAAATAAAGTGCAAACACACACATGGGCACGGACGGGAAGGCGGGGCTTGGGTGAGCTAGAAATGGGGACAGCGGCTCTCGCTGGGGAAACTCCTGGTGGAAAATTCCTCTCTGGGAAGAACTGCTAACGGGAGCTGTCACTGTGCCTACATTAGAGTCCAACCTGCCAGCATGAAACCCTCGGGGGGTAACCTGGTTGTGGCTGGGACCGGCAGTGAGGGGGGCTGCCAGGGAGAGGCGTGTGTCCCAGCAGGGCGGCAGGCTGGTCCCGGACTGAGCTCAGCCCTGGTCTGGCCCTGTGACCCAGGGCCACGTGTTCAGCCTCTCTGAGCCCCCGGCGCCCCATCGGTAAGATCAGACACTTGTCCTAGCTGGTTTCCAAGGACCGTGTGGACTCTTCCGTTCTATGGTGTAATAACAGTGAAAACCACAGCAATGGCTAAAACCTGCTGACCCCTTACTGGAATCCTGGTCCATGCAAGGCATTCCACATGGATGGTGGGTGTTACATTTGAGGGTCCCTGTGCCTCAGTTTCCCCTTCTGTAGAAGGAGGATGTTTCGCCAGGCAGTGGATCTCCAGGCTTCCTTCTGGCTCTTTTGTCACATGCAAGGAAGTTTCGGAGAGACCAGAGGGTGGTCGTTGAGGGCGGACGGGACAACCTCCCCTGTGACCTCCACCCTCAGCCTCCACTGCTGATAAAGATCCTGGTGGCAAACTCTTCTGTAACGGGCCAGGTAGTAAATATTTCGGGCTTTAAGGGCCACGTGCAGGCTGCTGCTGGGCTGCTACACCTTCTCCTTCTTCTTCCTCATTGCTTTGAAAAAATATAAAAACCACTCTTAGCTCCAGGGCTGTGAACACAGGCTGCAGGCCGGCTCGGCCAAGTTCACGGCCTGCCAGCCTCTGGCAGCGATGAGTGGTCTCGCCTCGTGTGGGTGCCCGGCACCCTTTGCAGCATCAGGCTGAGCCCCGAGCCTGTCATTCCTGCCAGGTTTTTCCCCTGGGCCCTGCCCAGAAATTAACTCTGGAGCCACGACTGAGCCCTGCCGAGGGCCCGGACCGTGGCCTGTTCTCAGCTTCTTTGATCAACAAATATTTCTCAACAACCCCAGCTCAGCCTCTGAGAGCCACCGAGGCATGGCCATGGCCCACTGGGACAGGAAGGGCCTTGAGTGGCCCCTTCTCTCCCACCTCCTCGTTGTGCATGGTAGGAAAGAGCCCTGAGCAGAATCCGCGGGCCCCTGCAGGGTGGGGTCCCTCTCTCCGCACGCAGCCCCCGTTCTTCCAGGCTGACCGTGCCCCCATTCGGGTTTCTGAATTGTCTTCTCGGTGGGTCCTTCCGCGACCCAAAGTAGCTCCCTCCTACTGTGCTCTGCTCCCCTCAATGGGGCTTTCAGATGACTATAGGGAGAAACGCACTAGACGTGGTCACTGGGTGCACACACACATCTAAGGCAAGAGGTTCACTGAACACTGCTTCCTAGCGCATGTGAGTCAGCAGCAGTTCCCTGGGGTCCTTCCCCGCCCTCCCGGTGCTCCGCCACCCCCTGGAGGTCTGCCCTGTGGGTAAACATTCTGCCCAGAACCGGCAGACCATCCATTATCTCCCACAGACAATTAGTAAGGAAGGAGGAAACCATGTAAGTGTGCACTCAGTGACCGTGACCACGCTGCGGCAGATCCTGGAGGACGGGGAGGACTTCAGATGGCTTCGTAACAGGGATTGAGGGCCTTTCTGTACAAGGCCCTCTTGGGGACAGTGATCTGCGCTCAGGGACAGGCTGCCAGCTGCCTAACGGGGGAGGCCAGCAGGTTGGCTGACCTGCACCTGGGGCCTGCTCCACCAACCCCCGCGCATCCCATCCCTTCCTGCAAACCAGCCCCTCCCCGACCCATCAGCTCAGCGTTTGGGCCGTTCGGTGACACCTGCTCCTCCAGTGGGTTCCTGCCTTTTCAAGTACACGATTGCCCCTTTGTTAATTTTTTAAATAGACTCTACTTTTAGGGCAGTTTTAGGTTGACAGAAAAACTGAGCAGAAAGCACAGAGATTTCCCATAGATCCCTCGCCCCCAGCTGCACTCAGCCTCCCTCGTTATCAACATCCCCCACCAGCGCGGTGCAGCTGTTGCAGCTGATGCATCTCCACTGACACATAGTTGCCAAATCCAGTGCGTAGTTTCCATTCGGGTTCACTCTCGGTGTTGCGCATCCAGTGCGTTCGGACAAGGGAACAACAGCATGCATCCACCACCACAGTCTCACACTGACTAGTTTCACTGCCCTAAAATTCCCCTGTGCCCCACCCCCGCTTACCCTCCCCACCACCACCACCTGGCAACCACTGATCTTTCCACTGTCTCCGTAGTTTTGCCTTTTCTAGAATGTCACACAGTTGGAATCATCCAGTAGGCAGCCTTTTCAGATGGGCTTCTTTCCCTTAATAATATGCATTTAGGGTTCCTCCGTGTCTTTTCGTGGCTTGAGAGCTCATTTCTTTGTAATAATGAATAGTATTTCATTGTCTGGCTGTCCCACAGTTCATTTGCCCATTATCCTACCGAAGGGCTTCCACGCTTTGGCAGGACAAGCGCCCGCGTTTTCTCGTCCGGTGCTGCCTGTCACCCTGGCAGGCTGGTCCCGGGCTCTCCCCAACTCGGGAACCCAGGGTTTCCTGAGTCTCCGTCTTGGTTGCTCGTCTCCTCATTTGCTTTCTTTTTCTTCTCTTGGCAGACTAACATTTGCTCTTTCTTTGGGCTTGCAATGATGGCCCCTGAGGCTCCAGGTCCTTGGTCCAAATGACCAGCAGAGATTGGACTGTCTCAAATCCCAATTCCATATTCTGGAAGGCAAGCATTGGTTGACTAGTTTTACACCCGAGTTCACCTGTGGTGGTCCGGCGATGCCAGGGGGCAGGGTCATGTGGTACAAAGATGGGCACTGGGACCTGTCCCTGTGTGTAGGGGGGGATCACTCCCTGCACAGACCCCCCCAATGCATCTTCCACGTGCACCTTGGGTGGTCTCTAATCACCACAAGTTACTGAATCTCCGTCTTTTATTGAGATGAATTCTGGGCAAGTGGTGTTGTCATGAGAAGGAAGGAGATGGTTTGCTTGTTGGCCAAAGTTGGGGCAGAGAACAACAGTTTATTGAGAAACTGTTAAGTCAGGCTTAGCAGAGGGAAGGCTCGGGAGCCACGCCGCCTGGGTTCGAACTGCGCTCTGCCGTTCCTGGCTGTGCGACCTTGCACAAGTGACTCAACCTCTCTGAATCTCAGTCTTCTCATCTGTGAAAGGGGACTAACAAATGAGACATTTCATATAAGACTATTGTCAAGATTAAATAAGTTAATATCTAGAACAGTGCCTGACACCTAGTAGGTGCTCAATAAATACTAGCACATATGGCGTTTTGGTGTTACGTGTTTTAAACGGATTCGCTCATTTAGCCTGCAAACCTTCCCAATGAGGCAGGGTGGGCTGGTCCTGTTTTTCAGGTGAGGAAACTGAATCTCAGACAGGCCACATGCTGATGATCACACAGCCGCCACATGGCCGAGGCAGATTCTCACTAGGAATGTCTACCACGGGATCAGGCCACTTCGCCTGTTCCCTCCTGGTGGCCATTTCCACTCACTGTGGCCCAGCCTGCTTCCCTGCAATAAGTGACAATGGCCATAAAGTTTGAACAAGAGGCACTGGAGCCATTACCCAGGGAAACAAAATTTTAATATTTATCTATAATGGGCACCATATGCTCCCTCTGATTTTTTTATTTAATTACATCATGGCAGATGGCTGGGTGTTAACGGCCATTTAGCTAATGGCCCTTTGCCTTCCCATTTATTTCCCCGAGTTTCGGAAGGGTGAATGAAAATGGACATGGACGGTGAGCTATGAGGGCTGGGTGGTGGCCGGTGAGTCCCCAGCCCAGCAACAGAGAGAAGGAAGTGTGGGGGTCCTAGGGACCCTTCCTAGGCGGCGTGGGAGGGTGCACGAGGGTGTGTGAGGACACACATCCTGTGGTTAGGAGCCTGGCACAGGCTTCGCCTGTGTGCACACGCAAATATGCAGGATCCACGACGCAGCTATCCCACTGCTCAGACCCAGGGGATGAGTCTATATGTACACAAGTGCCCATCGAGGCTTGGCAGAGACCAACCACAAACCCAGAAAACAACACGGCAGGGGCCCACACACCATGTGGAGGCACAAACTTCTTCCCCAGGGTTAGCTGAGTTCATACAACTCTGGATTCCTGAAGGCTGTGGGTGAAAGCCACGGGGTAGGTATTGGTAACGGTATTTCTCAGACGACTGTCACTTCTTTCACTGGCCAAGGGGCTGGTCCGGGAGCGAGAAGGATGAGAAGGGACTTTGATTAAAGGAGATGAGCGGTGGGGGTCCATCTACCTAGAGAAGTGTCTGAGGGATGTACTCCATGTCTACAAGAAGGACCCCTGACTTGAGGTTGGGGTCTAACTGAGAGAAGTAGTGGGCGAGAGAGGGTGCCGGGTGTCCTGGCCGCTGCTTCGTGACAGGGAGGCTGAGACAGTTCTGCACTCGAATTCGTGCTCCACTTCTTGCTAGCTGTGCGCTTACACAAGCTACATAATCTCTACGAGCCTTGGACTCCTCATCTGTGAAGTGGGTATGAAAGGGCCTACATCGTATCGGTGTCGAGAGGTCCCGTCTCACCTCCCAGGAATCAGGACCAAGATCTCCATGCAGGGTTCCTCGCACGGCAGGGAGACTGGACACACTTCACACATCTAGTGACACGAGCAAGGCTAAACAAATCCTGGTGTCCTCCCAAGTCATCAATATCATTGATTAGCCACTTATTTAGAAGGCGAAGAGCACACTGGCCCCGTTCCGCCCCTGAGTCGGGAAGGGAGACGAAGAAGGAGGGAAGCACTAGGCGCGTGCTGCCGAGTCAGCTCCCACAGAGAGTGCCTGAGGCCGAGTCCCTCCGGGGAAACTCAGGGAGCCCCAGGGTAGACGCAGCCTCAGAGTTAGTCTGGGGGAGGCGTGAGCGGCTGGGGACCGTGCACACCAGCTGGCCTCGGCCACAGACTGAGGCCAGCTTCATACAGCATCTGGAAGTTAACCCTGGTGGATGGGGGGTGGCGGGGCCCACACAGCACTCGCTACGGATCTACGGGCTTGCAGAAACGGACAGGCCTGGCCACACTAAGTGTGGACGTGGATCTGCAGTGACAGGCTCCTGAAGGGGGTCGTCGCTGCAGCCACCCTGGGAAACAAGCCAGCATTTGTGAGGACGGTCGTCAGATGCGCACACAGTGGGACCTGGCGGTCTCACCCCTGGGCATATGCACACCCGCGTCATCCCATGCATGTGCCGGAGATGGGCTCACAGCGACTAGTGAGGGGTGGATCCCATGCTGTCCAAACCTCCGAGAAGGAAAACGCAGTCCTTCTACCAGAATAAAGGAGCACTGGGCAGGCAAAGCCACATATATTCTCCGCAAATTATTATAAAAAAAGGAAACACCGAGGTGGCATTTCTATATACTAACTCATTTAGTCCTCACACCAACCCTGTGTTATTATTTCCCAATTGGATGGGTGGGGAAACTGAGGCATGGAGAGACTACCGGCTACCTCACAGGGTTCCAGCAAGGATTAAATGGCTCAGTGGAAATAAGATGGTCAGCACAGTGCCTGGCACATAGTGAATGCTCCGTAATCCCGGTGACTTCCGACATTTTCATCATTAGACCAACACTACACTTTCACCTCTGGCCAGAGCTTGCGTTGCCTCGGAGACCCCCCCTCACACACATACACCCGGCTCTCCAAGCAGAACTGTGAAGCTATCAAACCTTCACAAACCTGCTTTCTCAGTAGCTATTTCTTGGCCCAGCATAGATGGTCGGGGGGTCAGCTGGTCCCAAAGCCTCTGCCCTCAAGTAGAGTTCAGGGGGCTGTGGAGGGAGGGCTGGACTCTTGCCTAGCCTCACAGGCTCCTAGCCAGATCTGCGTGCCCCCCGAAAGTGGAGGCAGAAGCACTGTGGCTCCTTTCAGGGGAGGGAGGGAGGGAGGGCGGGGCCTGCCGCGCCTTCTGTTTTCCCTTCCCGCAGGGCCACTCTGCCCGCCACTCATTTTCTTGGCAGTTCCACAGCAGAGGTTCATGGCAGCGCTAAAAATAGGCTGCGTTCAGACACTCTGAGGCTCCGCCTGGAAACCCGGCCTGCAGTAACCAAATGCCACCACTCCTGAGAAGGGGGCCCCCAGGCCTCCGCCTTGTAGAAACTCCCGCTAGCCCCCAGAGAGAAGCAAGCTGGGCGTCATCGGCCACAGTCACCAGATGGGGAAACTGAGGCTCAGATGACAGCCAGCTCTTAGCAAGCAGCAGCTCTGCCCAGGTTTCCGGACCCTCCCGCTGACTCCACCCCAAAGCCCCAGGAGGCATATTCTGTGGTCAACCCCCACTTTATGGAGAGAAAACCGCAGCTCCGGGAGGCCGTGGCCCATGCCAGGGCCTCGTGGCTGCAAGTGACAGGAGAGGATGTGGGTGTGGGCACCGCTTCCCACACGTAACGAGCAAACGAGACCGGGAGGCAAGGGGCTTGCGGAAGGCTGACCAGAGACCCGCCATAGTCTGTGGATCAGGGAGAAACTTCACACCTGCCTCCTGGGTGGCCAGGAGGCAGGATTTTGTAGAAATGTGTTTGCAAAACTCTGAAACCATGTCTGGCGTATAGTAGGTGTTCAACAAGTGGCAGGGAGCTTCATTTTCTCCTGCTCTTTGGGGGAGAATTTCTGTCTGGAGAGAGAAAAGAGACAGACTTGTGTGGGGAGAGAATGGGGGGTGGACATGAGAGACAGAGAAGACTTCGGCATTGCCTTGGGGGAGTCAGACGACAGCTCAGCAAGGGCCCAGAAGCCCTGCACCACCCAGAGCTGAGGAAGGCAAGATGTCCCCTCCACGGAGTCCTGGACGGACAGTTCTCCCAGCCTGTCCCTGGTGCCCTGGCACATGGCATGGAGCCATGGTTTCAAGGTCAAGCCCTGGGCGGGGGAAGGCCGGTCCCCTGATCCTTTGCCTTCCTTCATCTCCTCCACGGGTGTTTGCTGGGGACCCACAGTGCGCCACAAGCTGGGGCTAGTGCAGTGAGGGAGCGGACGCAGCCCCACCCCCGTGGGGCTCAGATTCCAGGGTGCTCTCCCTCCAGATGCACCCCCACCCTCCAGCACTGGCAGGGTGGTGTGGGAGGCTCAGCCAGTGCCCCCTGCCCTGGAGGAGCCCCCTCCTCACAGCCCTTTCCTGGGAGGGCCCCCCTCCCTCCCCATGCCACCAAAGCCTCAGTCTCTTTCTGTTCCCTGCCAGCTCCTAATGAGCTCATTATCCTCTTAAAACCCATTTGGCGCCCACTTGGAGGAAAGATGTGTTGAAATAGAAAAGAATGAGAGGGGAACAACAAAAGGGGACTAGACCCAAAAATATCCTCCGAGAGACAAAAAGATGCAGAGAATACAGCAGCCGGAATCGTTGCCGCCCCCCACGGCAGCCACGTGCTTGACAGGCGGCTCACACATGCTCGTGGGGGAGGGGGCTTTCCTGAGCAGCTACTATCCGCCGGACACTCTTCCTGCAATTTTTTTTATCCTCACCCAAGGTCATGTTTATTGGGTTTGTCTGTTTGCTTTAGAGAGACGGGAAGGGGGGGGGAGAAACATCGGTGTGAAAAAGAAACACTAATCAGTTGCTTCTTGTATGCACCCCGACCCAACTAGGGACTAAACCCATGATCTTTTGGTCTACAGGGTGACACTCCAACCAACTGAGCCACACCGGCCAGGCCTCTTTCTGCAATTTTTAATTCAATCCTCCCAGCAATACACTTTTGGGGTATCGAGATGCTTATGGCTACTTTACAGCTGAGGCACCTCAGTCAGTGCAATGAGGTGTCTTGTCCCAGTCACACAGCTGGCGAGTGGGAGGGGCAGGATTTGAACCCAGGCCCACCTGCCTCCAGAGTCCACGCTCTTGCCTGAATACTGCTGGAGGGCTGGTGACCCCCTGCCCATCCCTGTGAGGGCTGCTGGCCTCTTCTCATCCTGGCCCAGTTGCAAAGAAAGTTGGCATGTTTTTGCACATGGGATACCATGGGACACCACCTCCTGCTGGAGGCTTTCAAGCTAATTAGAAACTGATCTTTCCACAGTGACAGTGTGACCAGGAAACTTCCGTGGACCCCCATGTGCACTGTTAGAGCACAGTTCAGACTCCAGAGCTTGGAACCCGAGGCTCCCCACAGTCCAGCCCTGCCCACCACCCAACTGTGTCCCCACCACGCCCTGAGCTCCTTGGTCCTTCCACCACGGTGACCTGCCTTCCACATGTGTTGTCCCTCCTCCCTGGGCGACCTTCTGCTCTTCCTTCTCCCCAAAACTGACCTCTCTTGAGAGACCTGCCAGCCCAGAGGCCCTTACTTTTCAGACCCATACCGTCCTGGGCTCCCACATTCCGGGACTTCTCACCCCCCGGGTCCACAGACCTCCTGATGTTGTAATCCCAAGTCTGGGAGGGTATGGACTAGGGCTCTTTTCTGCACATATGTCTTTAATTTTCATCAGATTCTCAAAGGGATATGAGAGTAGGCGAGGTGCAAGGTTAGGAATACGATCTGTGAAGTCCAGTGACCCTGGGTTCACAGCCCAGCTGCCGCTCACCAGCTGTGTGACCTTGGACAAGTTACTTGACCTCTCCTCTCTAAAACTGACACAGATCTCGCTCACAGAATTGTTATGAGGATTAAACCAGAATACGATGTGTTTAGAACGATGACTAGCACATAGTAAGTGCGCAACAAACATGAGTTATTAATATTAATTGCTGTTCTGTCTCTTACACATACGTCCACTACAGGGTTTATCACTATCTGTACAATAATTTAGTATAGTGATTATTTAAATTGCTGTCTCCCAGAGTACGCTCTGAATTCTCTGAGAGAGGGACCCTGAACCATTTATTTCTGCATCCCAGGCAAACACACAGTAGGCAAGAAACGCATGTTTTTAAGTGAATGGAAGGATGGGCAGATGAATGGGCAGGTGGAGAGTCAGAGGGATGAACGGGCCGTTACAGTTCAGATGGATGGCTGGGCGGGTGGGTTGATGAATGGTGGATGGATGGAGTTAGGGAGATTGATGGATGGGTGGACAGCCTGTGACTGAATGGATGGATGGGTAGGTGGATTGATGGATGGATTAAAGAACGGTGCCTAGGTGGATGGATCAATGGATACAAAGAGAATTAGACCCCACAGGAACACAGATTTGGGGCTGTGTTGTTCACTGATCTATTCCGAGTGCCCCGAACAATAGCTAGTGCATTGCTGGTGCTCAGTACTTAGTTCCTGAATGAATGGGAAGGCATATGGGGGATCCGTGGACTCCACCTTGAACCATAGACTATCTACTGTCTGGATTAGGAGGGGCTGTTAATCATTCAGGTGGCCCATTGGCTAACAGTGGAATCCATGAATTGACCAAGGTTGT
This sequence comes from Tonatia bakeri, assembly GCA_004024845.1. Lineage (NCBI taxonomy): Eukaryota > Metazoa > Chordata > Mammalia > Chiroptera > Phyllostomidae > Tonatia > Tonatia bakeri. The sequence goes on from PVIA01005582.1 coordinate 103,262, forward strand.
CACGAGGCCCCCTGCTGGTGGTAATGTGGAAGAACATCCGTCAGTGGGAGTTTTCTATTTTCTCATTTCCGTTCTATTTTTCTCCTGGTGATGATCCTGAACGTTTACTCTTAAAGCAGTGATTCATTCTCAAACCCTGGTGCTCATTACCATCACCCAAGGGCACCTTGTTACACCTCCAGGTTTCCCCTCAACCAGAGATTCTGGTCGGAGAAGTTAGGAATCTTTAACCAGGCGACTCTGAATCCGATGCTTCTCGGACCACACTCTGAGGGACCCTGTCAAAGGGTGAGCCACCGCTGGTTACTGGGAGGGACTGCCGCAGGGACCATCTCTGAATTCCCGAGTGAAGCCCAGACCATGTGGGGAAAAGACAGACTCAAAAAGGCAGTGAGTGGCAAAGAGCAATGGATTTGCATTTGGACCATCCAGGGTTCAAACCCCAATGCCACCACTCACCGTCTGTGGCCTCAGTTTCTTCATAGGTAAAATGGGGCAATAGGTACCTCCAATAGGAAACTGGGGGAGAATACATGAGATAATTCAAGCAGAGGGCTTGTCACAACGCAAGACATACTGTAGTGCATGAATACGTTTCTAAGTGATCCTGGCTTCCTTGTCTTCCTTGGATAAAGGAGCAGGGCTGGATCTGATCTCCTCCTAATATGTGCGCCCTGTGAGGGAAGGGACTTTGTCTCTCACTCACAGCTTTCTCTCCAGCATGCAGGACAGTGCCTGATACATATAGCAGCTGCTCATTATAGTTTTGTTAGGCAAAAAACGAATGAATTTGATCTGGTTCAGTATCAGACTGGTCCAACAGACAGTTCAGCAAGGACCCAGGATGCACTTTTTGGACTTCAGGGAACCCACAAACCAGTGTGTGCCTGACCTCTGTGTGGGGCATGGGAACCTGTGGCTGTCCGAGGTAAAGCTTGTCTACAGACCAGCACCCAGTAGGATTCCAGCCCCAAAATGCCCTGTGCGGTTTAAAGGAAAGGGCAGGTACTCTGGACTGGGCTTCTGTCCAGCACTGCTGGGTGTTTCAGGCCATCGGTTCACTCCCTTCTCTGCACTCCGCATCGCCCCTTGACAATGTCCCAGAACCTTCGAGCCATGACCTCTTCGAGGAAGCTTCTCACACTTGTGTCTGTGCTGTTTTGCAGGTGGCAGCCCTGAGCCCTAATGCATGACCGGATGGAAGCCTGCCAGCTTCTGCTTCCAGGAGGTGGGCACACCGAGCTCAGCCCCCGCCTCGGGGAGAAGCCAGCGCGGGCCTCAGGGAAGTAACCCAGCCTGACAGGCCCCAGGGCCCGAGGAAGGGCAAGAAGGGTGCTACAGCAGTAGGGCCTGCAGAGTCCTCCAGCTTATCTTTTCAAAGCTCTTTGGGAACTCTCTGAGGCGAGGAACAAGATGTAGGAAAATGGGACCTACCCCTGGGTGTCCCGGGCCTCAGAACTCCTTCTGTGGCCCAAGGAAGCTCACCTTGACCTCCAGACAGCTGGGGAGCTCTGCCCTCGGTTCTCTCGGCCTAGGCCAAGTGCTCGACTTGTCCTCCAGCTCTGGTCCTGGTGATCACCTTCACAGACGGAATACACCTGTGGACCCCCAGGGGGTCCGTCGCTAAGAGGAGCTTGGGAAAGGAGGCCCCCCTGTCCCCTCCCTGCGTGCCCCCTCCAGTCAAGTCCCAGCACGCCAGTCCGGAATGATCCGGCTATGGCCAAGCTCTGGTTCAAGTTCCAGCGGTACTTCCGCAGGAAACCTGTCCGCTTCTTTACCTTTCTGGTGCTCTACCTGACGGCAGGGAGCCTCGTCTTCCTTCACTCCGGCTTCGTGGGGCAGCCCGCCGTGTCCCAGAACCAGGCCAACCCAGCCGCTGGGGCCCCAGCCGAGAGCGCCGAGCTGCCCTTCCTGGGCGACTTGCATCTGGGCAGAGGCTTCCGGGACACGGGCGAAGCCGCGAGCATCGCCCGCCGGTACGGACCCTGGTTCAAGGGCAAAGATGGGAATGAGAGAGCCAAACTGGGCGACTACGGAGGAGGAGCTTGGAGCCGAGCCCTCAAGGGGCGGGTTGTCCGCGAGAAGGAGGAGGAGCGAGGTAAGTAAGAGGCGTGGCTACAGTGAAGGGAGCCAGGGATGATGATAATGATCATGACAGCCAACGGTTCTCATCGCTTTAGAGGAACCAGCCAGCAAATAGTTACCGCTGTAGACACACAGTAGGTTTCATTATCGCCCCCATTTCGGAGGAGAAGACTGGCCCTCAGAGATTTAAGTAGCTTGCCTGAGGTCACGCGGCTTGCAAACCAGTAAGCGTGGATTTGAACCTCACATCTGTCCAAGTGCAAAGTCTGACCCTCCCCTGCAGCCGTTTCCAGCCCGTGTTAAATACACAAGAAAATAAAAGCAGCTGGCATCTATTCGGTGCTTACTACGTGCCAGGTACCGTTCCAAGCACTTTCTATGTATTGAATTGTGGCCACCGCTCTCTGTGGAAGGTGCTGCTTTTCCCATTGTAAAGATGAGGAAACTGAGGCACCAAGAGCCCAAGGTTAACAGCTGGCACGTGGCAGAGCTTCTGCTCCACCCCCCTGCCTCTGAACCCACCCTCTGGCTCCCTTGGGGATGGCACTTGGGGGACAGCGTTGTCCTGGGCACATTTCCTTGCATTTTCTTAGCCTTTCACAATCAGAAAGGGCTTTTCTTTGTGTGTTAGCTTATTTGACTTTCACTACGCTTCATGGACTTGAGCGAGGGGTGTCGTCCTCGGCCCAGTTAACGGATGTGGAAACTGAGGCCTGAAAAAGTGAAGACAGTTGCCCAAGGCCACAGGGCTGCTCAGTGGTAGCCCTGGAGTTGAGATCAGACCGGTCTGGCCTGAAAACTTGGCCTGAGCGCTGTCTCCCAGAGTCCACTGACATCTGCCTGTGTGACCCGCATTCGGGGGAGGGCCCCAGCCTGCCCCCTGCAGTTCATGAGATTTACCCAAACAGACATTTCCAGAGTCTGGGCCAGAGGGCTTGGGAGGACCCACCGCCAATCGGGACAGAAGGAAAACCTCTCGAGCCTCGGGGTTCCCTGCCACACGCCACTCTTCTGCTGTGATGCAACTCCTTTCGTGGCAAACCCCTTCTCCCACCGTGGAGAGGAGCGGGGCTAACGGAGGGGACTCCTCCTGGGGAGCACGTTCCCCTGCTTCAGTCCCCCTTGCTCCTGGCCAGGAGCCGCCCACACGCTCTTGCTTCCGCCCAGAGGAATTACCTAGAATTCGGCCACTTCCAGAACCCAGTGTTCACAGGGAGGTGACGGCGGGGTGGGAAGTGGCAGACATATTAGGGGACTTCGATTCGTACTCCAGCTCCACTGCAGCCAGCCGTGTGGCCCAGGCAAGCGGCTTCACCTCATCCAGCCTCAGTTTTGTCATCTGTGAAATGGGAATAATGGCTCTTCTCTTCCAGGAGTCTCCTGCAAGTTCAGGAAGACGATGGTTATGCAAATACCTAGCACGATGCCTGGCACCCAGTGGGTTCTTAGAGGCGATCGGGGAAGTCTCCAGGGTCTGCCCTGGGAAGCAACCTATCCTGTAGACACTAGGGAGGTGGGAGGAGCTACGTGGGTGGAAAAAGTGTGACGTGGCTTCTCTCTCCCTGCCACCTCCACTCACCAAGCTCCATCACACCCGGCCGCTCCAAACCTCCTTTGGCACTTCGCAGGCCCCAGGGGTGGTCACAAGCCCGCCCCTTGGCATGTGCTCCCTTCATGCTCAGGATAAATCCCAGAGTCCCTGTCGCACCCCAGCTCTCTCTCACCTGGTAACGCCCCCACCCCTCACCACACCCTGCCCCACTGCTCTTCCTGCTGTTCACTGAGCGCACCAGCCCCTCCGCACCTCGGGATCTTTATGTAGGCAGGTCCTCTCCTCTGGGATGCTCTCCCACTGGATCTCTGCATGGCTCCCTTGCTCCCTCCCTTCAGGCCCCCCGTCAAACCTCGGCTCCCTGCGGAGGCCTTCCCGGGCCGTCTGGACGGAAGGAGCCGCACCTCAGACCTCGCCACAGCCATGTCCCTGTCCCTGGGTTTGTGTCTGTCCCAGCGTGTCTCCCTGTTTGCAGGCAGCGTCCACTCCCTTGTTCAGAATCTGCCTCCTGCACCGGACCATCAGCTCCACGCAGACCAGGGAGCCGCCTGTCCAGGTCGCCTCTGTTCCACCTGCCCTGGGCACAGCCCTGTCACGAAGGTGGTGCTCAGCGCCTGCTTGTGGGTGAATGAGTGACCGAGTGGACAGATGAAGGAATGAGCCCAGCCCAGAGCGCCTCCAAGGGTCAGCGCCACCCTCACTTAGCTCACCTGCGGGGAAACTGCCCCCGACCCCTCCCCCACCCTGAGACTTGATCAAATGCTCCTCCTCTGGGCTCCCTGACGGGGCCTTTATAGGAACGGCGATTGCCTCTGGTTTGTCACGGTCCCCTGATACAACACGGATTCCTCCTGGTGTGTAGGGTACATGTAACAGCATATAACACTAATAGCAATCCCCCCGACTTGTTAGAATGAGATGCCAGTGCCACCACCAGCAGTGATTATCGCCACTTCGTGAGCACTCATTTCACCGGCCACCGTCCCATTTGCTTTGTACGTGTTTCAATGTGACAGTGCGTGCCAAGGGCTCATCACATGTCCTGGCTCATAATAACTGGTCACTTAATAGTTATTATTATTAATTGTAGTAATAATAGCTAATATCTACTGAATGACTGTGTTTCATTGCCTTATTCAACGACCACAGCAACTCAAAAAGTCAGACTCATTGTTATCCTATTTCACAGACAGAAAAAACTAAAACTCAGAGAGAAGTCACTCACCCCAGGTTACACAGGCAGCAGCTGGAGGGACAGAGGTTTGAAACAAGGTTTGTTTGACTCCAACGCTTGTGAGCTGCCTTCTGTACCAAGATAACCCGCCCGTCCCTGGAAATCTTACATATTTTATCAAATGTAAAGAGAGAGAAGGAAGAGGAAATAAGAAAGGAGCCTGCAGCCCAGAGCTCTCAGCAGGCGGTCCCCGGATCCAGGTGACATTATTAAGAAAACGCAAATCCAGCCTGTCCTTGATTAACTTATTCAGAGTTCAGCGAGCAAAGACAACATATTAGATTAACGCTAATAGAAACGAGACGCTTCTCCGACCTGCCGCTAAACATGTTCGGTTTTCCTCTGTGCTGGCTCAGCTCTGCCTGGTGCAGAACTTCGGCTGCAAAGGATGCAGAGCCCATCACAGGGCAGGAGGGGGGAGGCAGGGAGGCTCGGAGCTGGGCTGGGGCTGGGCAGGAAATCTGACTCCGTGGGTGGAGCTGGCACCTGCCGCGTGTCAGTCCCCTTGGGAGGTCCTTCACCTCCCCCAGCCTTGAAAGAGACCTGTGCTTGCTTTGAGCAGTTGAATCAGGGTTCGCCTCCCAGTTCTGCAGCTTGCTGGCTGTGCAGCCTTGGGCAGGTCACCTCCCCTCTCTGAGCCTCAGTTTCCTCTTGCGGAAAAGAACGACTTACCATTAGATGGCCGTCGTGACAATCACGCAGGACAAATCGATTGCGTGCTCCCTGACCATCAGGTGCTTTTTAAGCACTTTGCATTTTTTGCAACAGATGATTTTCAGAGCAACCCCACGAGGTAGACAGTGTTATTGACTCCATCTCACGGGAGGAAACGCAGGCACAGAGAGGGCAAGTAACCTGCCCAAGGTTATCCAGCTGGAGGAGGAGGGTAAACCAGTGTCGGAACTCACGTCATCTCACTTCTCAGGGCACAGAGGGTGCTCAGCGCAGTCTGGAGAGAAGTAAGAACTTAGTAAGTGCCGCTATTGTTCTTACTGATTTGTAACTCTGAGGGAGAACACAGAGGAGCTCAGGGGTGATGTGACTTGCCCAAGGGGACACCGCACTGGAGTGGGCCTCTTAAAGGACCACCTTCCAGATGGCCGAGAATCCCCAGCAGGAAAATAACTATTTCTCGAGTCTCCACTCCGTGCCAGGCCAGGTGCGAGACTCAGTGCGAAGATTGTTCTGATGCAGAGCTGGTCTCAGCAGTGCCCCTCCCTTGTCTGTGTGTCTGAGGGCCGCCATCGCAGAGTCCCGTGAGCTAGGTAGCTTCAAACAACAGGAATTCGTTCTCTGGCAGCTCTGAGGGCCAGAAGTCCAAAATCAAGGTGGTGGCAGGGTGTGCACTATTACAAGTTCTGGTCCACACCTCTCCCCTAGCTTCTGGGGTCACCGGCAACCCTTGAGATTCCTTGGCTTGCAGCTCGTAACTGCTTCAGGGTCTGCCTCTGTTTTCACGTGGCATTCTCCTTGTGTCTGTGGGGACTCTTCTTACAGGTAGGACCCCAGTCGTATTGGACGAGGGCCCCCTGGACTCCAGCAGGACCTCACAACTTAACAAATTACATCTGCAATGACCCTATTTCCCAAGGAGGTCACATTCTGAGCTACTGGACTTCGGACTACTACGTACCTCTTTGTTTTGGAGGGCACACAATTCAACCCGTAACACCTCTGTTTATATTCCCACTTTTAGCATCTCCAGCGGCTTGAGTAACGGTGCAAGGCTCCTGCTGTGTCAGGACTGGAACCCAGGTCTGGTTGACTCCCAGACTGTTCTTCTAGTAGACACTACTGCCTCCTGTTTATGAGTCTGCTCACAAACAGGAAATAAAAGGAATATACCTTAGGCGTGTTTGGCTACCCTCTTAACAAATTACCTTTATCAAAGAGAGCCCACTTTCTTGGAAAGGAAGATTAATTGAAGCAAAAGAAAAAAGGAAAGGAAAGAAAACAACACCATTGGGGGTGGGGTGGCATTTTCCCAGGTGCCCATGCACTTCCAAGCTCACGCCTCGCTGGTTTCTGTGCTTGAGGTGAACAGTCCAGCTGGGGCGACGTGACCATCTCTGCGGTCCTTGGGTAGCTGTGGAGACAAGCTGATAGGTCGTGTGGACTCAGCCATTCACCCGCCTTCACGTGGCCTGTGATTGTGTCTGGTTGGCCTGCCTGGGCTCCCCTCCTTGCCGGAGGGACGCTGCCACCAGCGCAGGATCTGAAGGTGGGGCTCTGGGAAGATGGCCGAAGTGGGTTGGCGGTCACCACACTGGTGAGCTCAGCGGGAGATAGAACTCCAGGGACAGCCGCACTGAAGGGTCAGCAGGGAGTCGCCAGGCCCTGCCCGGGACACGGAGGAAACCGCCTAGAAACCCCATCGCCCGTCCAGGAGAGCTCAGCGCAGGCAGCGGGTTGTGGCGCATAACATGCCCTGTGTCTCCAGAGCGTTAATGAAGGGCCACGTATCTTTTTATGCCTCCCACTCTTACGTGAGGGAACGGGGGGGTCATCTGGCCATGCAACACGTCTTCAAGCACCTGTTATATGGGACATGTCATCCCGATGCCTGGCCTGGTGGGAGCGTCAGCAAGGGGGTGGGGCAGCATCGAAAAGCCCCGGCTTTGGGGCACATGGACCTACAGTTGAATCCCAGCTGTTGCCCCCAGGGACCACTCCTCCCCCGCTCCCCCTCCAGGAAGGTGTCTCTGGGGAGGACAGAGATGCCCTCCTACCAAGCTGGGACCCAGTGTGGTGGGTGAAACAAAGGGGGGTAGACAGGCCCGGGGTGGATTTAGTCTAGACCCTCCCGGCTGGACAGACCCAGGCAACCCAGCCTGAGAATCAGCACTTCAATCCACGGATCAAAACGCATCGTGACCCAGCTTAAGAAGAAGATATGTGGGGACTTGTCTCCAAACTGTGGAAGGGGCTGGGTTCTCAGATGAATGACTTCTAAGTCTCTTCTCCGCTGTGTCTGCCTTCGCCCTCTGCTGCTTCTACGCAGAACAACCCAGTGCCAGGGAGTGCGGCTGTCAGTAGCTCTGGGTTTCCAGAATGCCAGCGTCCTGTCCCAAGGAAATCAGATCCCCCCGCCCCCTGCCCTGGCTTTCATTTATAAGAATCCAAAGAACAGACATGTGTCCTTCCCCAGAGCAATCAATCACTGGCTGGTGGGAGGGACAATAATGATTGGCCCAGCCGAGGTCAGTGTCTTCCCATGGTTAAGGTAAGGTCAGTCAATAGAAAAATAGGAAGGGGTGCTTTGCAGGCACAGACGCACACTGCAGTCCGCCCCTTCACTCCACATGCAAGCATGCCTGTGACATGCGCTCTCACTCCTGTTCATTCGATCATAAAAAGGCTCATCTAACACAATCTACTCCCCCTGCCCCGTAGCCAAACACACCTGCCTTCACTGTAAGGCAAGACCCCCCTCAAATCACAGCATATCCAAGTCCAAGCCCAGCGTGTCCGGGCCGCAAGCGCCCTCCAAACACCAGGTGTCGGTGTGGCTGTTCGTGATCCCGAAGCCCATGGGCCACGAGGAGGTGAAACCTCCCCCAATGTAAAGTGGTGGGAAGAGAGACCTGAGCCTACCTTTCAAGTGAGACTCAAGTGTGGGAACTTGGGCAGACCACATAGCTTCTGATTCCATTCAGGAAAGAGTCACGTGAGTGGTTACCCATCAGAACATAATGCTATATGCCAAAACTGAGATCGCCGCATGGGAGGCAGTTGTAATAGTCACTGGGATCAGTTTCTTCATCCACAAAATGGGTTAATGAGAACAGTTTTAGTGTGGCATTCAAAAAAATTAGGCATGGCCCATAGTAACGTACACAGCACGTAGTAGGTGCTCGAAACATGATAGTTTTATCTCCCTTTCTCTCTCTCTCACGCGCACACACACACACACACACACACAACTGTTGATCTATGACAAGGACCCCATGCTGCCAAAATAACCTTTTTCCCCTTCCTCCCTCCCCGCTTCCCATTCTCCTCTGTCTCCCCCCCTCCTACTCCCTCTCTTTCCTCTCCCTGCCATCGGACAATGCACCCTTGGGCACTCTGTCCCCTAGAGAACTATTGGGCCGAAACCAGTGAGACCCCTTCCCCAACACCTCCCGTGGGCATTCTCCCAGCTTGGGTGTGAACTCCACCCGTGCCCCCGGTCCCAGGGCATGATTCCATCTGTGACAGAGGGACATACCTTGTTGAACAAGCACAGTGACAAGACGTGGGCTTC
>PVIA01005583.1:0-112623 GCA_004024845.1 Tonatia bakeri
ATAGAGCTGCTGACATGTAGTGGGTGCTCCTTCTGTGCACTGGGTTCCTGGTCCGTCCCGCTGGCTTCAGTCCTTGGTGAAGGGCCAGGCAGGTAGAAGGCAGAGGAGGAGAGCAGCCCCTCCAGCCATCCATGCCAACCCCATGGCCCCCACATACTCCCAGAAGCCCAATGCAAAGATGACCTTATCATGGTCTCCCAGACCAGAGCGTTCACATCTGCGTTGGGCAGATGGGACCAGGAGATCGGAGAGAGTGCTGTCCCCAAAGGCGGGGACAGAGAAGAGTGGGAAGGGTCTGGAGAGAGAGGTGGAGGCACTGGGACTGGCACAGAGAGAAACTGGGAGGGCGTGGGGGAGGGGCTCGGGCCAGAAGATTGTTCGGTATAAAAGGCCAGGTCAGCTGGAGGGCTGGTTGAAGGTGAGGGAAGAGGAAGAAGAGTAGAAATCTATATTTATGGTTATCCGAACTCCTGGCCAGCCTCTGCGTCTTCCTTGCCACTGCTTTATGAGGGAACAGGTATGTGTGAGGCACGTGTGCGGGAGATCACACTGGTGACCAAGTCTCTCGCTATGCGAAATCTGATGTTAAATTCATCCATTGAGTTGTAAGTTTTGGATTGTAGTTGTTATTTCTATAAATTCTTTGGCTACATTTTCAAATCTCCTTGTGCGTTTTTTATGGTTTCCTGTAAAGATATTTTCAAGCATGAAAAAAAATAAAACAAACCCTGAGAGGTGATTTACTATTAGCCCCATACGTCCAGCGAGGAAACTGAGGCCCAGAGTCACTGAGTGACTTGCCCGGGGTCACACAGCTCATAAGTGCTGAATTTCACATGCCACGGGCCATGACTTCCCCACTGGCCACGGTGCCTCTCACATCAGCAGGTCCAGCTGGACAGCGTTTGTTTCCCCTGCAGACGGCAGACGGCCAGAAAATGTTTGCTGCTGGCCCTTCCTCCTTTCCTCCTCTGGTTTGGCTCCACAGTGGGATGCATCTCATGGTGGGAGGCCGAAGACCCGTGAATGCTTCCCAGCCTGGCCTGTGGAGAGGCAGGCCCTGCCACCGCAGGTCAGCACAAGCTGGGGGATTGGGCACAGACCTGTGGTGACTCCTTGGACCCAGAGCTGGGCTCCCCCTTCACAGAGAGAGCCCAGCTGTTCTCGGTGGGTCTGAGCTCCCCTCGCTGTCCTGCAGCAGGCTCTGAGCAGTCGGGATGAGCGCCATGGCAGCAACTTACATGCAGGCATTGAATAGTGCAATGCTGTGTTTCATTCTGTTGACGTGATTTCTGCTACTAGGTGTTTAACCCTGTTCTCTGTAAGTTCCTCCTTGAAGACCTGCATCCCGCTTTGTGAGACAAGGTCAAGGCAGCTGGGATCTCCAGCTGGGTCAGAGGAGCAAGCTCCACAAAGGATGTGTGATGAGTGATGCCGAAGGCAATAGGGCATTCTAACCTGAACATGGAAAACCCTGTAGAGACAGGAGAGCTGTCTTCAAGTAGAGGAAGGACTGCCACACAGAAGAGGAAGTTACTGTCCCCATGTGGCCCGAAGGACTTTCTAGCAGTCAAAGCTGACCTGAGATGAAATGGGCTACCTTGGTGGGTGATGAGCTCCCCATCCTTGTGGGGAGTACAAGTAGGAGTTCGATGACTACTTGTTGAAAGGCATGATGTGAGGACTACCTAGGTTTGAATCACCTCACAGCCTTTGTGTGCTTCAGGCAAATAACTTTACCTCTCTGAGCTTCAGTTTCCTCTTCCATAATCAGGGCGGGGGGATGATAATGCTACTGCTCACCTTATGGTGTTTGGGGGTTATTATGTGGTTTAAATGAAGTAACACGTGCAAAGAATTTAGCTCAGCATTGGGCACCTAATAATCTGCCAGTGGCTGGGAGCTGATCTGATTTCCACAAGGTGTCATTTTTATGGCTGGGATTCTGATATCATCTGAAGCCTTGGAGCTTGGCCCCTTCCCAGCACTCAGAATCTTTGGAAATCACCCCTTTTTTCAGATGTTCTAGAATTCAGGGAGCATCCCTCCCTCCTCTTACCCCCCATGGCCTCCAAAATGGTCTCTGCTGGTTCCAAACCCCCACCTGGCCCTTTTTTCCTGATGGACCGTGGGGCAGAGGTGGCGTTTGGGGTCTCCCGGATTCCCACTGCCCCTGCCCCCGTGAGGATGCCTGGTGTTCAAACCACCCCTGAGGGGTGAGGAGGGCTGTGGGATCTGAGTCTATTCCCTGACACCATCACTGCATTTGAGGAGCAGAAACTTTGGGGGGGGGTCACCTGTGATGGCCCCTCTCTTCATGGGACATGGCTGATTTGCTCTCTGATGACTTTCCCTTAACCTTCCTCCCAGGACTCAGAAATGAAATTTCATTTCCGCCACTGGGAAAAAATAAAACATCAAGACTCATAAAGCTCCCGTGGAAACGCCACTCCAGGGCTCCCAGCAGAGCAGCCTGTCAGTCTGCACATTTCTTGGGCTTCGTCAAAGGCCTTTCCTGTGGCAATTGGCCACTTGTCACTTGTTAATAGATTTAATTTCCACCGACGCTAGGTGTTTTCTTGGAATTGATCTTCTTGTGAAAAATTTGCTTTGGGAACATGAAATAACCATCGGAGAGCCTTAAATGAATTACACTTTGATCGGGAGTAGGAAACAACGCACCGGAAACCTGCTACAGGGGAAGCGGCGGGCTGGGGCCCTGAGATGGGGCGGGGGGAGGGGCTGCGCGTGCTGTTTGCTGGGCGAGTACAAGCCCCCAGTCCTGTTGTTAGCCGTGTGATTAGCGTTTCCTGCTCCTGGCGCCACCCCAGCTCAGCCCCCAGGGAGGGGGGTGTCTGAGTCACTCTCCTCCGCTCTCAGGGTGACGCTGTGCACGGACAGGGAGATGAGGGGGTCCTGCTTTCCCCTCAGCCCCACCCTACTCCCCTGGTCCTCCTCTCTCCTGCTGCCATCTGCTGAGGAGGGAGACCCGGAGACCCTGGGCGAAAGGGGCACAGGGACCCCAGTTCTCTAGGAATGGGGCCATGTACAGACATTGCTGAGATGGGAGAACGGCGATCAGCTCCCTCCTTCCCCACACAAGGGCCGAGGAGGGCGCTCCGTTCACGCAGATGCTCAGTTAGCTCTCTTCTCCACCTCAGTTAGCCTGCGCCCAGCTCTGCGTCCAGCCTGGGAGTTCAGGTGGGACTTGCCTCCCTGTCCACTCTGTGCGCAGTGAGGCCATGTCAGACTCGAACAGGCCCGCCTGTCACCTTGTCCCTGCACCCCTGCTGTGTGTTTCCTTAGCACATGTCACCATCTGACTCTAGATAAGCTGTGTGTGCCACTGTCTGTCTCCCCACCCAGCTTCAGCTCCATGAAAACAGGGCTTTTCCTGACTCCTCAGGGTTGTGCCCCGTGCCTGGAACAGCTCCTGGCACACAGCGGACGCTCTGTTTAGGGATGAATGTTGAGGGACCCGCTCTGATTAAAGGAACGGGAAGCAAGTTGTACGTGTCTTCAGTGGGCAGCCCTTCTTGGAGTGTGAGGGCCAGTGCCCAGGGGCCACGGGCGGAGCACCCGCAGTCCCTGCCGTAGTCACTCAGAGCATCCGTGCACAGAGCACCCAGGGCTAATAACCAGCAGGCTCCACCCTCCCATGACCGAAGCCAACCCAGCCCCGGCCAGAGACAAATGTCCTCGGTGCTGCTGTGGCCACGAGGATCTGCACAGCCATAGCCAACCTCAGCCCCATCCCAGAGGCTCAGCTGGGGCCCCTGTGCTGTGTCTCGGGACTCTTGGGACCCTCTTCCCTTTACCAGATGGTTTCTAGCCCAACATGAGTCCAGCAGAGAAGAGAGAGTTTCCTCCTTCCAATGACTGATCAAAACTTCTGGGCACAATTCCTATAGGCCCCCATAGGGTTTGGGGTTTCACAAAAGAAATTCTGGGTATTATTTTACCAGTGAAAGTGTACAAGGTCCTGGGTGGGAACACCCACAGATCTGTTCTTCTAAGTTGGGGTTGGGGATGGGGACGAGAAAAAGAACCATAGTCAGAAACCAAAGAAAAAAATCCCACTAATATTTATAGAACATAACAGGTCTCATGTCATCTTCCCAATAATCTAGTGACTTTGGAGCTACTTTCATCCTAGGTTTAGGATCCCATTGTTTTAATGCTGGAGGTACCTTCACTACCCATGGTCCTGCCCAGACCTTGGTTTCTGCTACTAGTCTCCAAGGAAAGGCACCACAGATGCTTAGAGAAATGGCTGATCCTAGGACTGAGGAAGGGACTCTATAAGACGAGCCTGGAGAGGCTTATAGTGCCAGAAAGCAGGTGCTTGAAAAACAGAATGCTGGCAAAAGAGCCAGAATCCTGAAGGAGAACCTGTAGACTGAACTCAGCTGTGGCTCTGACACCACTTGAAAGGTGATCCCCACTCTGAACTTGTCTCGGTCCTACACCACTAGTGGGAATTCTCCGAAGTGCTCTTTGTGGAGGGTGCTTAAGAGCATCTATCACAATTCAAAATGCACCTAGCAATCTCTTGGCCTAGCAATTTTACTTCTAGAAGTTTGCGATTCCAAAAAGCTCAAGGGTTTGCAAGGAGGCTGTCTCTGTAGCATCACTTGTGATGACCAAGAAAACATTGGAGACAGCCCAAATGTCCACAATATGAACAATGGCGCAAACACATCACGGAACTCTAAGCAGTCATTAGAAAGATTGAGCTTGGTCTCCAAGAACTAACGTGGGAGGGTCCCTGCAGCATGTGTTTGAATAAAGCCGCTGAACTACAGGAACAGCAAGATGCAAATACATTCTGTTCCTGTCCCTCTCGGTCTGCGCAGTCTGCAAGGATGCGCACCTTTGCTGGGAGACCCCGGGGAGAATTCGTCATGGGCCTGAGACTTGCGAGTCCCTTCTCAAGGCCATTTGTGAGTGAGATCTCATCCTTTCCCGTCTGCTCAAGAACGTCGCCCCAGCAACCCCCCTCCCCTCCTGCATTGTCGGAGTCTGCTCTCCCCCGATCACTCTCATCGGTGTGCAAACACGCCGGTGTTTATGTCTGCACCCACAAAGAGTAAACCACACAAAAAATCCCCAAACTCTCCTGCTACGAATACATTTCTTTGCTTTATCTTCACAGTCAAACCCCTTGGAAGCATTATCGAGACTCACAGTCTCCTACTTCTCTCCTTCAATTTTCTCTTAACACTCACATCAAGATTTCATCCCCACCCTCCGTCCAGCACTGCTGTTGTGAAGGCGACCAGGGGCCTCTCTGCTGTCACATCCAATGATCAGTTTTCAGTTGTCATCTCACTCAACCCGCCGCTCTTGTGCAGGCCTCACTACCCTCTGCTCCCACCCTCCCCTGCTTTTCCCCTGTCTCCCTGGCTGCCCGTCTCCGTGTCCTTTGCCGATTGCTCCTAGGCTGCCTGACCTGCATACGTGTGCTGCCCCTGCATTCTGTCCTTGGTCCTTGGTTCTCTTCTCCTTGGCCTCCCCCCTCCCTAGGGCGCCTCATCAGACTTGTATCCGCTCCATGCCATTCACATGATGAGAGCCCCCAAATTTACGTCTCAGCCTGGAGCACTCACTGACCTCCAGGCTTGTGCATCCAGATGCCTACTCAGTGCCTCCATCTGGGTGCCCAACAGGTATTCAACGTCCCCCACACACCCTGATAAAGATTCATTGGGACTTCAAATGAACATATCAGTTCCCGGGGTCTGTGGGAGGAGTTAGGGCTCATGGGAGGAGCTCTTTCTCTCTATGTGATCGTGAGAACGGCACAGGAAGAACTCTACGCTTACGAGAAAGTTGGGTGGTTGTAACTGCCCCTCCTCTTAACTTCCATGTTGGCATGTGATGGATTGCAATTTTTTCCTGAATAAACTGTTTTTGGTGACGAAACACCTAGATGATATTGTTTTTCTGTCGACAATTTCAACTGGAATCCTGTTTTCCACTTGCCTCACTTCCAAACGTGCTGCTCCCACCATCTGTCTCCCTTATCTCAGTTGAGGCAACTCCATCCCACAGCTGCTCAGGCCAGCAACCTGGAGTTCAGCCTGACCCTCTGTTCCCCTCCCATCCAGGTCACATCTCCCAGCACACCTGTCGGCTCTCTTCTAAAACATTCCCAGAACTTGGCCACTCCTCATCACCCACCAAGCCACCTCCCTGCTCTTCCATCCCAGTCACCTCTGTCTGGAATTGTTGCCATAGCCTCCTAACTGCTTTTCCCACTTCCTCCCTTTCCCCTGAGTCAGCTCTTTCCCGAGCAGCCCCGTGTGATCCCAGTGAACTTGTCACATCCTGTTCATCATCTACTCAGAACCTTTGAGTGGTCTCAGCTCAGGAAGCAAAGAAGCCAGGGTCCTTACGATGGACCACCCAGCCCTATGAGGACTGAGACCCCACCCTGACCACCCCCCTGACATCACTCCCACCCTGCTCCCTCCTCATGTGGTTGTAATGGGACCGTAGCTAGAGCTGGAAGGGGGGTTGCAGGCCTCTTTATTTCTGCCTCTTGTAGTCCCAGGGTTTCTCCACTGGTCTTTTTGGGTGAATGGGTTTGAGCTCCCTCACCATGGTGGCCTCAGGGCAGTCAGAATATTTAAATGGTAGCCCGAGGCTCCAGGGTGAGTGTTCCCCAAACCACACAAACACTTTATCTTCTCTGGCACGGAAGTCACCTAGTGCTGCCTTTACAAATGCTCACGAGGATGTAGAGACGTGGATTCCTTTATACATGGATGGTGGGAGTGTGAAATGCTGCAGTCACTCCGGGAAAGAGTACGGCAATTTCCGCAAAACTAAGCCAACTAATGCATATTGATTTGTGGGTGTTTCTGTTTCAGTACAGCTTATTTAATATATGTTGTTGATTCAAGAACATCGAATTCGTGGCCAACAATATTGCAACCCACGCTTCAACAAAGCTTATCTAACACAGGTATTTTCTCCCCAAGGCACATCACAGTCTTCCCAGCTTAGAACAGCTCTGTAGCAAAATCAACAAGAGCCCTGGTGGGGCGGCTTGCTTGGCTGAAGCGCTGTCCAGTACACCAACAAGCTGCGGGTCCGATTCCCGGTTGGGGTGCGTACGAGAGTCAAGAGGTCGATGCTTCTCTCTCTTTCTCTTTCTCCCTCTCTCTCCTTTCTTCTCTCTCTCAAATCAGTAAACATCCTCAGGTGAGGATTAAAAAAATCAACAACAAAAAGCACAGAAATGTAAAACTGTGGCACTAAATAAGGACAAAGACATTTGTGTGCAGTGTGACAGTTGAAACGAGATGGCAGAGCAGGATCAGCCTCGTGTGGCTTCGACTAGGGCCATGGGCACAGGGCGACTCAAACTCTTCCCTCCTTTGCACGTGTCCTTGAGTGACAACAAAGGCCCTTTGAGGACTGATTTGTGGGGTACAAATAGATTTTAGTGAGACTGCAAAGTTTTAGATATGAAATCCATGATTCATGAAGATTGACTCACTAGTTAGGTATTGAGAGCGAGAGAGTGGGGGGGGGAGGGGAAGGAGAATGGGGAACCCAGCTTTGTGAGTGAGGGCTGTTTGCAGTTGAAAGAAAGTCTGTGCTTTACCTAAAGATTCTCCCAATGCTTCCCTGAAGTGCCGTTCTCTCCAGAGGCCCACAGAAAAGGATTTGGATTTACACACTGTTTTTGGCCACTTTGACCTGAACCTTGAGAGCTTGTTCAGTTTCTGTCTCAAGTTCTGTCTAGTTCAACCAGAACTTTTTAAAGTTTCTACTAGGTACTGGCACTTTGCTCGGCACTGTGAGGAAAGCCAAACGCATAAGACAAGGTCTGTGTTCAAAGGAATCTGGCGTTGTTCACTTACTCTTTTTAAGAAGAGCCTTTTAGAAGCTGGGCCAGGGACCATTTGGCAAGACTGTCCTCAGTCCCCAAATCCACCCAGAAGCCAGAAGGTGTCTCTGGCTCACAGAGCCCAAGGGGCACCCAGAGGGGCCCAGAGGCAGGTAGAGGAGCAGCTGGAGGGGTGTAGGGAGGGGACACTGCTCTGTCCCCTCACAAACTCCTCTGTGTGAACAGCACAAAAGGGACATCTTTTGAATATTTTTTAGGATATGTGTTGATGAGATGATAAAAAGAAGTTTGGGACCTGCTGGTTGTCTTAACTGAGCGGAGAAGTGTGTTCCTGGCAGGGGGAATAGCATGTGCAAAAGCCCTGAGGTGGGAGGGAGCATGGCCAATTTGAGGTTCTCGAGAACAGACTGCATGCCCAGCGTGGAAGATCCGGGGGAGGAGTGGTGGGGAGAGTCCAGGCTGGACACAGGAAGAGTCAGTCAGGCTGAAGCGTGTCTCCTCCTAGAGCGGCAGGAAGTCAGAGAAGGCGCTCTCTGCGTCCCTCCCCATGGCTCAGAAGGAAGTGAGAGCTGGAGGTGGAGATCAAGAAGGCGAAGGCAGAGAGCTCTCCCACTAGTTCATTTTCTCATTTAGCCATCTGCACGGGGCATACCCATATGGTGATGTTTTATTCCAATTTTCTGAAGTTGGGGCCATCACTCAGGCCTGTCAACCCACTTCTTCCAGCTTTTTTCTTCCTGGAAACTGCTTTGTTCAGAGATAGTACGGAACCTGGCAACCAGAAAGGCCCTGACTTTGGTACATCTTACTCCTCTCCCCATCATACCTCCTTTTCCTGCGTCAGGATGAAGCAGGCCTGGGCTTCGGCCAGCCGGGAAACGGAGCAGGTGTTGGGGGGGGCCCAGACAGCAGCCAGCTGCAGCTTAGTGGTTAGCTCTGGGGGCCCCAAGGCGGTGGGATTCAGAGGAGACAGAGGTGTGCAGATGAAGGATTGGCCTCACAGGAGCTGCGTGGGAACCGGCAGGGCCCAAATGTGGGGCTGGAGCTCAGGGGCCAACCGTGAGGACAGCCCTGGGAGCCCTGGGCAGGGAGAGATGCACATCAGACAGGGTCAGAGGCTGAGGCCCCAGGCAGCGCCGGCCAGCGGGAGAGAGGATGTGGCTGCAGCCGATGCCAGCTCCACCTGCATCGAATGCTCACCAGGCATCAGGCACTGGGCTTGCAGCTGCTCCAGGCCTGAGATACAGTTTCTCAGCTTCTCTGAGCCCACAGGCGGGCATGCAGCAGTGCCAGGGGGAGCAGGGGGAGGAGAGGGAGCAGAGAGAGACAGACCCCTCAGTGTCCACATATGTGGTCTGTAAAACATCTGGGTTTACTCTGCATCTTCCCTGCGTCACTGTGGAGGGCCTGAGTGGGGCCCAGGCTATATCTCAGTACTGGCCGTACTAACAATAGTGAGCAACTATTGACTGATTTCTGTATATCTTGAATGCTACTAGGCACTCACATATTTTGTCTCTTTTAAGCCCATGAGGTAGAAACTGTCATTTCATAGAAGAGGGAAATGAGTCTTAGAGAGTCTCCTGAAATGTTAACATCAAAGGTCACCACCCCCACGGTGATAAGGAAGAGTTTTAGGGACAGGAAAGGACATAAAAAGGTCTTTCAGTCTACCTTCTTCCCTCCAGGCAGAGAAGTAGTGTCATTGTGAGTCTTTTAAAAATAGCTTTAATCAGATAAAAGCTGCATGCCCTAAAATTTGCTCTTTCAATATGTGCATGTTAGTAGCTTTCAGTATATTCATAGAGTCACACGACCGTCACTGCCATCTAATTTCAGAACATTTCCATCCCCCAGAAAGAAGCCCTCCACCCATTAGTAGTCGCTTCCCATTTTCCTTGCTCAGCCTCTGGCAACCCCCAGTCTACTCGACTTCTCTAGATGTGCCTGTCCTAGCATTTCACGTAAACGGAACAGACTTAGGTCGGCTGCGGTAACAGATACCACAGCCTGGGGGCTTAGACAATAGAAGCACATTTCCCCAAGTTTTGGGTGCTGGGAAGTCCAAGATCCGAGCACCAGCCTGGCTGGGTTCTGGTAGGAGCTCTCTCCCTGGTTTTCAAACCATCACTTTTTTGCGAGTCCTCACATGGCAGAGACAGAGAAAGAGAAATCCCCTCCCCTGCGTCTCTTCTCATAAGGGCACTAACCCCATCCATGAGGGCCCCACCCTCATGTTCTAATTACCTCTCAAAGGCCCAACCTTCAAAGACCATTACTTTGGGAATTAGTCTTCAACACAGGCATTTTGGGGAGGGGGACTCAGGAACCATATGCTGTGCAATCCTCAAAGTTAATTCACGCTGTAGAACGTATCGGCACTTCCTTTCCTTTTACTGTTGAAGGATATCCATTGGGTGGATAGACTATATTTTGTTTATCTGTTCAGCAGTTGATGGACATTTGTTCTTTTTCCAGGTCTTTACTGTTAGGAACAATGCTTCTATGAACATCTGTGTACATGCTTTTCTGTGGACATATGTCTTCATTTCTCCTGGGCATACCCCTAGGAGTGGATTGCTGGGTCGTATGTTACTCCACATTTAGTTCTTTGAGGAACTGCCAAACTATTTTCAACACAGCTTTACCGTTTTGCGTCCCCACTAGCGAGGCGTGACAATTCCGATTTATCTAAACCCGTGCCAATGCTCGTTATTATTTGTCCTTTTGATTATAGTCACTTTACTGGCTGTGAAGTGGCATCTCTCTGTTGCCTTGATTTGCATTTCCCTAATGACTAATGAAGCTGAGCATCTTTTTATGTGATTATGGGCCATTTAGAAATCTTCTCTGGAGAAATGTCTCTTCAAAATCTCTGCCCTTTAAAAGAATTGGGTTATCTGTCTTTTAACTGTTGAGTTGTAAGAGTTCTTTATATATTCTGGATACCAGTCCCTTATCAGGCATATGATTTGCAAATATTTTCTCTAATTTTGTGGGTTGTCTTTTCATTTTCTCGAGGGTGTCCTTTGAAGTACAAAACTTTTTAACTTTGATGAAGTCAATTTCCTATTTTTTCTTTTGTTCCGTGTGCTTGTGACGTCATTAGGAAATCATCCCCTGACCCAAGCTCACAAAGGCACTCCTGTGTTTTCTTCTAAGAGTTTTGTATTTTAACTCCCACATTTGGTCTACGATTCATTTGGAGTTTAATTTTGTGCATGGTGTTCAGTGGGGGGTCCAAATTTATTCACATGTTTATCCAGTTGTATCAGTATTATTTGCTAAAATGACTATTCTTTCCCCATTTAATTATCTCAGTACCCTTGTTGAAACCAATCGATCATAAATATGTTACTTTTATTTGCAGATATTACATTGTTTTGGTGCAATTGTAAATGGAATTGTTTTCTCAGTTTCATTTTAAGGCTGTTCATTCTAGTGTGTAGGAACACAGCTGACTTTTGCATGCTAATCTTATATCCTGCAATCTCGCTGAGCTCATTTATGAGTTTTAATAGTTGTATTCTGTGTATTCCTTAGAATTTTCTATATTCAAATCATGTTATCTGTGAAAGGAGATAATTTTACTTCTTTCTTTCCAATATGGATGCCTTTGATTTCTTCTTCTTGCTCCATTGCCATGGCTACCCACCTCCCCAGGGCGATGTTGAACAGCAGCGGCCAGGGTAGACATCCTTGTTTTGTTCCTGATGTTAGATGAGCAGCATTCACTCTTTATGATTAGGTATAAATTAAATGTGGATTTTCCCTTTATTATACCCTTTATTAGGTTGAGGAAGTTTCCTGCCATTCTAATTTTAAAGATGCATTCACCAAGACCAGAGAGGTTAAAGCACTTGTCCCAAGTCACACAGCCAACACCCAGGACAAGAATCTTGACTTCCGAGAGCCACAGCCGTCATCAGCCACAATAACTGAAGCAGCCTGGTAGCTACAGATGTAGCTCGTTCGGTACGTGCCAGCCCGTGCTGTGCGCATTGTCATCTCATTTAACCCTCACTGTCACCCAGTGAGCTGCCTGATTCTGCCTCTTTATGTTTCTTAACTTTATCTATAATTCCACTGTAGTTTATTTTCTCATTAGAAAGGAAAATATATGCTTGTTTCAAAGAATCCCAGCATTAGAGAAATATAAATAATAAAAAGTGACCGCCTCTATCTTCCCACTCCTGTTTTTCCCATTTTACAGGTGAGAAAACCAAGGCTTGCAGTGCTTTCTCAGTGATGAAGCCTTAGTCCCAACAAGCCCACAGCCGGGCTCTCCACTTGCCCGAAGTGACAGCAGCAACTCGACAAGCTATCAGGGCAGCCGAGGCCCTTGGGGGGTCTGGAGAAGTTGGAACCCACTGGTTCACTTCAATGGACTGTTTCTCTGCTGGGTGAGTGCCAGGAAATCAATAGTCAATTATGCCCCCTGGGGTGGTGGCACACCTCTCCATTCAGGGATGACAGAGAAAAGCAGTCTGGATGAAATCTAAATAGATGTATCCTAAGAAACCTGGAGGGAGACACGAGCAGGCAGTTCCTGAAGAGTCCATAAATCTGTGCCTGATGAATCACTGGGCCTCGGTCCCCAGCACCCTGGCTCAGGACAGGAGTGGCATAATTATTTCTCTGGCAGTGGTTGTCTGGAGCGAGCTTGTCCATTTTTCTCTTTTATTACCATTGAATT
This sequence comes from Tonatia bakeri, assembly GCA_004024845.1. NCBI lineage: Eukaryota > Metazoa > Chordata > Mammalia > Chiroptera > Phyllostomidae > Tonatia > Tonatia bakeri. Next base: position 12,558 of record PVIA01005583.1, read on the forward strand.
TCAGGAAAGTATCTGCTGAATCCCCTACCCTACCCCCCTTTTCTAAATGTTGGGTTTATCTGATGGCTCCACTAGACCGGGTGATGGGGCAAGGTATGCCCTACAGTAAGAAGGACTCAGTCTCCAAGCCCCCCTGCCCCGTGGCTTCTCTCGTGGGGGGGTGGGGGGGTGGTTGGACAGCCAGCTGCTCATGGCGGTCACTCTCATCGGCAGTACCATCAGTCTGCTTTCCTTCCCCTTCCTCTGCTCTGTGGGTGGACGTGCCCAGGCCTGAGGCGCCTGTGGTCCAGCTGAGGCAGGGAGTTCTCTGGAGTGCTGTCTGGGAGGCAGCATCTCCAAAGGAGACCCTCTTCACAGGGAGACCCCAGACTCCCTGAGGGGCGAATGTTTTACAGCCACCCAGCTGAGACTCTGACTGGAGGAGAGCATGCTGGGGTTCCCAGCCCTTGACACTAATGGTGCTGACGTGGCTGGTGCTCTCTTTGTCCCTGGCAGGGTGTCATGTGCTTCCTGCAAGTTACTTCTCCCACTCCTCATGAAAGCCACCGTTTGACAGATGAGAAACAGAGGCACAGAGAGGGGGAGCAGCTCCCCCAAGGGCACAGAGACAGGCAGTGGCTTCCCCGGAGATCCAGCTCAGGAAGGGGACTCCATACACCATTGTCACATGCCAGTCAACAGTCTCCAGTTCCCCTGCAAAGAGGGACTGCTGCACCTGATGCTTCCTGGACTCACTGCAGCTCTGGCTTGTCTACTAACTGTGGGTGTTACAGGCCATGTTCCCACCTGACTGTGTGCTCCCTGTAGCAGGGACCACACCTGTGCTCTCCCCACAGCACCCCAGCCCTAGCAAATAGTAGGCACATAGTAGGCACCCCATAAATGACTGCAAGAGTGTGGAAGAACAGATGTGTGAATGAAAGTTCCTGAGCATTGGTCCTCACAGCCGGGACCACAGAGTGTCCACAGTGGAGGAGGTGTGGCCAAGCAACAGCACTGGTTTCACTCATTCACTCATTCATTCATTCATTCATTCATTCATTCATTCATTCATTCACAAGCTTGTACTGAGTACCTGTTTCTAGCCAGGTCTGGGCAAGCCCCTGGGAAAGGCCAAGGCTTAGAAAAAAAAGGATTTTGCACTCATAAAGACAGCAAGGAAGACAACACCGAAGGAGCAGAGGTAGCCAAATGTAAGAGGTGTCTGGAGAGCTCAGAGAACAGGTGATAGGACATTAAGTTAGATCATGACAGGTCTCTCGAAGGAAGTGATGCATGAGCTGAGATCTGGAGACCGAGTCATAACTAACCAGGCCGAGAGGCTCTGGTGGATACAAGTGGAGCACAAGTCCAGGGTACGATGCCCCCGACACCTGCAACGAACTGGGAGGTTGAACTAAAACACGTCTGATATCTGGAACCTGGGAGGAGGAAGCCTGTCTCTGTCTAACGTGGGCTGGCCTGAGGTTGCCCTGTTTTACCAACAAGGGCACCGAGGCTCAGAGAGGTGAAGTAACGGAACAGGGCCACTCAGCCAGTGAGCGACAGAGCCCGTTCCACCAAAACTGATAGCTAGGAGGTCAGGTTCCGGCCTGCGGAGAAGCCCAGTGGGAGGAGCTGTCTCAGAGGTGGGGGTCATTTCCTGTAAAGGAAGGAGCCAAGCGGAGCGCAGGCCTTCTGTTGGTGGGGTGGTTGCACTGGCATCTAAAGCCCCTGGTGGATTAGGGGTCTGGAGAGGGGCTGGGCAACCTCTGATGTTCTTCCTAAGGCTGAGATGCTGGAATTCCACACCCAGAAGGAGAGGAAGTCGGGGGGTGACCAGCAAAGTCACTTCCCATGACCCGCGTTCACATCTCATAGCCTTCGGCACCACGAGCTGCAGCCCACAGCACCACTGGGAACGAGACCTGAGACAATGCCCGAGTGAGTGTTTCCGAGCCCTGGCCTTCAGGGCCCTAAAATCCGCGATAGAACTAGACATTGACCTCTTCCAGGCTGACTGCAAAAATGGCCCAATTTCTCTCCCTTTCTTGCATCTGCATTCTTTTCAGCTCTTCCCATTAAGAGGCAGAGTCCCTTCCCCATCCCTTGATTTGACCTGGCCAAGGGAATGCCGTGGGAGTAGTCTGGTGCCGGAGCGCATGTGCCCTTGGGCAGGTTGTCCGTCCCAGAGCCCTGCCTCCCTCCACTCTGATGACGAGCCCAGGCTAGTCCGCCGAGAGACCACGGCACCCCATGCCCCAGTCTGCAGCCAGCCATCCCCCACCAATCCACAGAAGTGGGGTTGCTTAGCTGACAAGCAACTCACCAAAAAGACACAAAGAAGGTCAGCCAGAGCTGTTCAGAGGAGCCCAGCCTCAATGTTGAACCCCAGAATTGTGAACTAAAGAAAAGCTTTTGTTGTAAGTCACTAAATGTTGGGGTGGTTTGCTCCTCTATAATGGGTGACGGACACGCAGGCTCTTTGCATAAGAAGCTTACCACAGACACTTCAACTACCATGCCAGTGACCTTCATCGGTGTGTTATTAAGGTACAGGAAATAAGATTCAGTTTAACAGTCGCTTAAGCGCTGGAAAGAATACTTATTTCTCATGGAACAATCCCAATGTCAGTGTCCTGAGCGAACGAGTTAGAGGCCTGGCCTCGCTCCACCTTATTGCTCTGTGTTTCCCAAGCTCTTGCTCCATCCGCTGGGATAATACAGCTCATCTCCACGGCCACAGTCCAGCTGGAAAGAAGGGAAGGTGAGAGAATGTGGAAGGTGTGGACTTTTCCTTTAGGGCCCAGTCTGGAGGTCACACACACACACACACACACACACACACACACGGCTTTGCTCACATGCCATTGGCAGAACTTAGTCACATGACCACACCTTGCTGCAGAGGAAGCTGGGAAATGAAATTGTTCTGGGCAACCATGTAAACACCTGAAGGTTGAGACTGTTTCCCAAAGAAGTAAAGAATATGTTGGGAGACACTCGTAGGCGCCGCACTACAGAATGCGCGAGAGGGCAGCGTTTCTGGAATTGGGTGGGGCTGACAGTGGGCAGGGAGGAGATAGGTCCCTTCCATGGCATGTCCACTTTCCTCCCTTCCCTGGGCCTCCTGAAACTATAGATTATCTTATGAAGATGCCGTAGTCCCCTGATGGGGGGTTATTCACGTCCGGTGACCACTGTGGAGACTCCGGGCACCCCTCCACCCACTCGGCCTTTACTGGGCACCTGCTCTGTGCTGACGCTATGCCGGGCACTGGAGATGCAACAGTCAGTTAAAACAGACGTGGTTCTGGACTTCCCAAAAAATAGACCAGAATGACGCATTGTACCCCCAAATAATGCAAATGTGTGTGAAACTGCAGCTTCATGCTGCATAAGAAAGTCAGACCAGGGTTCTCTGAAGAGGCAATAACTGAGCTGGAAGATGAGCAGGAGTTTTCCAGGTGAAAAGGTGGGGGGGAGATCATTCCAGGTGTAGGACACTGTGTGTGCAAAGGCCCTAGGGTGGGAGGCCAGCATGATCAGGAGACAAGCGTGAGTGGGTCCGATGGTGTAAGGGAGGAGGGTTGAGGTAAGGCTGGCTGGGATCAGGATGGGAAGGACTGTGCAGGCTGTGCTGGGAAGCTCCATCTCTGCTAAAGGCGCCAGGGAATTTTAAGGGGTTTGAACAGGGATGTTTGGTCCTACAACCCGGGACGTCTCTCTCAGCTCTGCTCTAACTACGGCCAGAGTTGAGACTCCCATGAAGATGAGTCTGTGTCGCATGGGACTTTGGCTTCTTGGCCATCTAGTCTCTGGGTGCTTGAATTTAGGACAGCTGTGGGCAGATGCAGAGCATCCAGGGAGATATGACAAAGAAACGAGAGTAGGGCACCTGCCAGGCCACTATGATCAGACAGCTGTACAGAGGGCTTGGTGGTGCAGCAATTAAGACCTAAACTCTAGAGTCAGATCTGAATCAAGCTTCTGCAGCCTACTAGCTGTGTGACCCTGGGCATGTTACTGGACCTCTCTGTTTGCTCATCTATAAACAGGAAATAATAATATCCGCCCACAGTGATTGGGAGGATACATAAGATACACACATAGGATGCTGAGAACAGGGTCTGACACTCGTAGGTTCTTGGTGTGTGCTGACTCTGGTGGTCTGTCCTTTCTTTTGGTCTGGTCAGCAGTTTTTCCTTTGGGATTGGGCCCTTCTCTCACCCCTGTCCACTTCACCCTTGGACAGGCCACTCAGAGGAGCGATGCATTTCCTTTCAAATTCAGCCACAATGAGCTGGGGTTTCTGTCCTTGGCAACCACACAGCTGTGCTGGTTCTCTCCAATCCTGGACTTGAACTCTGACTTCAGCCCCACCTCACACACGACCTGCATATTCCTGCCTCTCTGACTTTGTTCCTGCTGCTCTCTCTGCCTGATGTCCTGTCCCCTGCGCACTTGGTCCTCCCAAATGCTGCATGTCCTTGGGTGCACCAGTGCCCATTGGCCTTGACAGAGCCCAGAGGAAGGAAATGGACTTTAGAGTTAGAGACGTGTGATTTCATCCCTGCTTCCCCCTCTCTCTTGCTTTGTCACCTTTGACTTGTTATTAAACTGCTCTAGGTCTCAGTTCATTCATCTGGCACATGGAACAGTAATACCAACTACACAGGGTTCTTAAGTGCATTAAACACACTAATTCATGAGAATTGCCTGGCTCACAGTGGGTGCCTAATTATGGCTGGTTGACACAATTGCTGCTGGGCTGACAAAAGCCAGTTCTGCTCCGGCACTTCACTTCCAGAAGAGCAAGCAGGAACCCTGGGGAAATCTCACCCCGCAGCCTAGCTCTGGGAAAGAGAAATAGAAAATTTTCTAATTCCAAAGAGTAAATGTCAGAGGCTTGGGAAGGCTTCTGAGGTTCTGAAAATATACACCTGGAGTTGAGGAGAAGAAGGGGAGGGGGACAGGAAGGAAGGGAGGACAGGGAGGAGCGTGAGAGGCAGAGATGGGGTGCCAAGCCTGGTGAGGCAGAGTGTGAGAGTGGGGGTGGGCTGCTCTGCAGATGCTTTCTTGAGACCTTGGATAGGGGGTTCCAACATTCTCTGAGCATTCTCCTGGGAGAAGACAGAGGAACTGTGGCTAATGAGGGGACTCTGGTGTCACTGAGCAGAATGTGGGGATGATGAGTCACTTTCTTCAAATATCTCATACAAACTTCATTTTGTGAGCCTAGCAGGTGACAGATGGGTGGGTCAGAAACCCTGTAAAACCCCAGGTCTGCACTCTGAATCCTCCTGCCAGTTCTGACCCTACAGACTGTCCAGAAATACCACCTCTGGGTGGCACGTGCCCACTCGTGGGCCTTGTCACAATAGCAAGGTGGCTTCTTCCCTGAGTTCATGATTCATGGTCATGTGCTACTGAGGGTAAAACCCTGCCTTGCCCATAGCACCCATGGACCCAAGGCCCCTTTGCCTCCAGCCCTGAGCCCTCCCCAGAGCCTCTGGATCACCCTGATGTGCTTCCCCTCAACTTCTCCCCATCCTTCCATGAAGACAGGAGCTGTGGGAGGTGCGGGAGGCTCTGATCTGTGGCACTGTGTTTGATGAGGACCCAAGAGCCTTTGAAGGGGATGAGACTCGACCATGGTAGTTTGGGTCCAGCCTGAGGCCCATGTGGATGCTCCTGGGGTTCCTCATTGAAGAGAAAATCAGGCTGGTTTGGGAGGAACAGGGGACAGCACAGCTGATGTGTCTTCTTTGTACTTTGTGGTGTCCTTAGAAACATCTAGAAGGAAACATACAGGTTCCACTGAGCATCAGTGTCTGAGAACAGGTGGTTAGTCAGCCTTGCTGGTATATATGATGCTCCAAGCCCAGGTCACCCCGTAGCAGCCTGGGTCAATGGACAAGGCCACATGGGGACCCCTGCCTTCCCTGGTTTCTCCTTCAGCTGTTCATGAAGCGACAGCTCTGGATACAGACAGAACCCTTCACTAGACAGGTATTGATGAACCAGAACTTTGGGTTGTTTCCCTCTTCTTATCTCCTTATTCAGTTGTCAGACAAGCTGTTAGGTCCTGAGCTAGGGGGACATGGAAATACAAACAGGGTGTCTACCCACAGGAACTCTAGTCTGATGTGGGAGGCAGATACCCAAGAGGACAAGCATAATGTGGGGGTGGAGTGTGTCTGTGTGTCAGAGGCACACAGTGAGGGGGCTCCAGGTCAGAGGCACATTGGCTTGAGACCCAGCTCTGCCCCCTGCCCCACCTGTGGGACTCTGGGTCAGTTTCTTACCTCCATGAGTCTTGGGTTTCTTTTCTCTCCAATGGGGATCATGTTGGGAAATTGGGAGGAATAAATTAGTTGACATAATTTAATGTCAGGCACATGGTAGGTGTTACTGTACAGTAGTTCGTATGTATGCATCTGGTGAGCAAGGGTTCAGTGAGCACCTGCAATGTGCCAGGCCCTGCTCAGGGAACAGAATTCAGTGGAGAAGGAAGGCCAGATGCAGCCCTCATCCTCAGGGACCCGAGAGTATTAATCAGAGGCCTGAATGTGAATCACACAGAGATCTGCTCTAAAGGGAAGAGCAGGGTCCTGGGGGTGCCAGGAAGTTGGAGAGAAGAGAATAGTTGCAGAGACTTGAAGGGTAAATGGACAGAGCTGGATGTCACGTTGGACGATGGGGAAGAGAAGCTGTTAAGGATGGAGTCCAGGCTCCTGGCTGGGTAAGAAGGTGGAGGAGTCCTTCATGGGGAGGAGTCAGGTTTGCAGGGGGAGCTCCCGAGTCTGGACTTTTCCATGGCGGGTCTATGATGCCTTTGAGGATCTCCATGTGACACAAAGTTGGGAGCCAGGTCTTGTTCTACCAGTCACAGGCTAAAATGTCCTGGGGGATCCAGAGGAGAAAGGCCAGTCCTTCCTTCAGTGGCTCACACATGGGAGCCCATGGACCTTCATAAGTGGAGGTTGTCATTAGAGAGAGGATACCTCTACTTTGATGGGGGTCAGGGAGGAGGTTGGCTCTGCTCTTCAGGGTCACCTTTGGGCTAAGTCTAGAGGACAAAGATTCACTAGACAGAGAAGGGGAGGACATGGAAGGTGAGGGGCCAGCCTTCAGAGGCCCAGGTGCAGGAGAGAGAGCATTCTGCTGTCTGGAACCTGGGAGGGAGGAACATTAGGGTCACCATGGCCCTAGCATCTGGGAGGAGGAAGCAGCAGGGGAAGTTGGAGCCACAGGGACTCAGTGCCCCGTCCTGTTTCAGCAGGAGTGTGTGCTCAGCGCCACTGTGTTTGGGGAAGATAACTGGGGACAGAGACCCTGGCAGCAAAGGTCCCAGGTGCAGCTGAGAGCAAGGCAGCTGCAGTGGAGATGACAGGAGGTGGGTGGACACGAGCAGCCTCAGGGGGACGGAGAGGGCTTGGGGCCCATGAAGGGTGATGACCATCATTTCAGGGGACATGTTGGTAACTGCAAAGGTGAAGAGGAAGGAACAACAGAGGACATGCAGGGAACACTGGAAAGGAGCAGAAAGAGGAGAACACAAGTTTCGTCCAAGTGTGATTTGGTTACTACCCCCAAGTCCACTAAAGACTGAAGGAGGTTGGGACTGGGCAGCATGTGAGTGTTTGTGTGTGTGTCTGTGTGTCTATGTGTGTGTGTGGGGGGGTAGGTGTAGACATACATAATATTGGGTCTGACACTGCCTTGCACTTTGCTCTTTCCCCTGTGAGTTTTGTTATGAGGCTGGGTGGCAGGTGCTGAGCGCTGTCCATGGTTCTGCTTCCTAGCATTTCTGGGAGGCAGCAGAGTGAGCTGGCAGTCTTACATTCCTGTCTTGCCTAACCAGGCTGCCAGACTCCACAGGAGCTGGTGTTTGGCTGCCCATCTGCTCCCCAGGCAATAGAGCCCCCAAGTCCTGCCTCTCCTCAGGCCAGGGGAAAGCAGCAGCAGGACAACCCCCAGGAGAATTCTGTCTGGGATACGTTGGGGTGAGTGAAGTCCGTGTGAAGCAGTCTCACATACAGTATACATCTGAGGTGTCACGTGGCCTTAACTCCCAGTCATTCATGCTAACAACCATTGAGCACTTACTCTGCACTGGTGTCCCTGCTCCCTCTGCCTCTTGATATTTGTCACTTTGGAGGTAGTTGTGGCAGGAAGAACACTGGCTGGGAGACTGGGTCTTGACTGTAGCTCTGTGCTTGGGGAGGACATGACCTTTCTGTGCCCAGTTTTCTGGTGTGTGAAATGGTATTGGCACCTGTGCTGTAACAAGTATAGCATGCATTTTTTCACTCCTTCCTCACCACCCGATTGCCACAAAACCACATCTCACTGCTAGCTCCAGCCAACCCTCACCCAGTATTCAGGGGTCCCCAGCCTGTGCCTCTCAGACCTCTATTGCCCCCTGCAGGAGAACCCCAGAGCTGGCTCCTCCTTTCTGCAGGGCTCAGAAGGTGCTTGGATACACCATTAAGTGAAGTTGCTCTAAGAAGCCTCAGAGTGAATCACGCAGACCCAGCTGGGCTGGCTGACTAATGCCCTAGCACAACGAAGGTACAGTTTTAAGGACCTGAGTTGAGTATTAAGAGACTTGGCTTGACTAAGGTCAAGGTCACACTACAAGTATTTGGCAGACTTGAGCCTAGAAACCACAGGTCTTAATGTGCAATCAAGTTCCCATCCCACCCCAGGCATCTTTAGATGTGGACCCCGGCCCTGGGCCCCTGGACCCTCCTGGCCTGGTGGGAGAAAGAGAACCTGATATGCCTTGACCTGCCAGACCTCGAGTCTGGCTGAGCTTTTCGACCTTGACCAAGCCACTTAAACTCTCTGGGCTTCAGTTGTTTCTTTGTTTAAAAAAAAAAAAAAAAAAAAAAAAAAAAGCTGGCATTATGCTCTTTGTCACACTAGGGTCTTGTGGCCTATTAATAAAAATAACTCAAAAATATGTTAGTTACTTACTATGTGCTAAGCATCACGCTAAACACTTACAAGCTTTATATCATTTAATGTAAAACAGAAATAATCCTACTTCTGTTACTGCTCCTAGGTGCTCCCAGATAAGGAAACTGAGGCTCCTGAGGTGAAATACAGTGTGCCCAAGGTCGCACAGTTAATTAATGGCAAAGCCATCTCTCCCATGTTCTGCTGGACCACCCACCCCCACCCTGAACTTTGGCACATCCAGAACCTGCCTTTAAAGAAGCTCCATTTCCCCAGAGAAGGAACCACTTTATTACAAAGTCCCCCCTTTGCAACGACAGAACACGGAGGCCAATGAAACTCACTCAGTTTTGACATCGCTTTGGAAATCGATGGGCTGCGATTGTGAATCCAGTGTCTGTCAACAGCTGCCTAATTTTAACTGGATCTTTGCTGCCTGCTCACTGGGCTTATCAACCCCTGTGGCCTGGCACAGCAGTTCTGAGAGCATCATTGATTTTTGACTCAAGTGTCCCCATGAAATATAAACCTACTGTTACTCAGAGAGCTGTCTGCCATGTGGCACAGGAATGCTGCCAGGAGAACAACAACCAGAAATTCACTGTGAAGTCTGCCCTCCCACTCTTCTCCGCTTTGATCTTGGCCTCACGGCTCAGACCTGGAAAATCTATGCCTTGCACTGTCCCCACTTTGTCACAGAGCAGTGGGGGAATGGCGTCCGTAAGGTATTGAAGTTATTTCCACTGTGGGAGAGCTCCTTATTACAAAGGCCCTTGTAAGTGGATTAGCACCTATTTGTTTGCAGGAGGGGAGCTCATGGGAGGGTAGTTCAGTGCTTCTCTCCTGGGTCACTCCACCCAGTGTGAGTGGCTAAGGCAGTGTCAGGGGAGAGCCCAGGCCCCAGAACAAAAGCACGGCCCCTGAAGAGCAGCAGCCTGTCCTGGCCAGCATGTTCAGAAAGTGTGTTGTCACACTGCCTGTCCCCACGCAGGGGGCTTTCCAGATGCCGGCAGGGAGAAAGACACTAGCCAGCTCTAGGATAGGTGCGTCTGTGAGGCCGGACCTCAGACCTGAGTGCAGAAGGCTCTGAGGGTGCAGCTCCTCAGTCTACAGATGGGGCCCTGACCCCTAGAGGGGAAAGGCAACTTGTTCCAAGGCCACACAGCAGTTTGGTAACAGAAAGTAGACACTGATGTCCCTTATTTCATGGTCATTCCTTAAGGGCAGGCCCAGAGCTCTCAGGTTGGCAATGCTCGTGCCCCTCACAGGCTAGTGAGCGAGCGAGTGGGCGAGGGAATGAGGCAGCCAATGTAGTATAAACACGGGTGGGGGGAATGTGGGCTGCACAGGCTCTGGAGCCACATGGCCTGGGTTTCAATGGAGCGGGGATTCCACCACTTACCCTGTGGCTATGGACAAATGACTGGGTCTCTGAGACCCAGTTTTCTGAGCTGTAACTCGGGGCTGAGCTAGTGTCCACCTCACAGGGTTGCTGAGAGGATTAACTGAGAAAAAGCAAGTTCAGTATTTAGCGCAGCACTGAAAACATAGAAAGGAACTAAAATAATAGTTATTCATCCTAGAATTATTTTTTACCAATGACCCATTTGTTTTATTCTAAGATGTCATTTATCAGCAGATAAACCATCAATTAGCTTAATAACAGCTTCTGAAGGGGAAAGAAATCAGAAAGATGAAATTAAATGTCTAGGTCAATTGAAAAAACCGTTTTGTTTTGGAAAGTTTAAAAATGTATGTTCCAGAATTGAAAAGAAGCTCTCTTAATGTCAAAAGGCAGTTTCTAGATTCAGATACCTGGAACGCCCCCACTAACTGCCACAAGAAAGACGCAGCCGGCCGAGGGGCCTCAGGGGTGTCTCCCCTCTCTGACCTCAGTTTCTTGTCTGGACTATGAGCAGGTGAGAGGAGATAATCCTTTCCAGCCCTGGATCCAGCAGGAGAGTGAAGTTTTTTGCCCAGCCAGCTGTAAAGGCGAGCACTCGTGGGGGTGGGGCCTTCTTGCTCCATTCAGAGCAGGGAACAAGGTCAGAGTCAACCTCTCCCAGTGACCCACTCCTTTCCTCAGGCCCCCGAGCAAAGAGTTGGTGAGCAGAGACCACATTTCAGGGCTGGGACTTGGGGCCCCCTGAAGACAGAGAGCCCATTTTCTTAGCTTCCTCCTGTGTTTTTTTCTGGAGGCCTCTACCTACCCTTGGCTCAGCCCATCCTCTGCCGCACCTGCTCCCCCTGCATCCTGGACTTGCTCACAGGATTTCCGAAGGGCAGACCGTGTGAGCAAGCAGCCCTGGGCTGATGTAGCACCCCCACTTTGGGAGCTCCCAGGGCAGCCTGCGAGGGTGGGAAGGTGGGGCAGGAGGGCAGGAGCCAGGATGGAGTGGAAGGTGAGGTGATGGACTCCAAGTGGGTCTGTTTACTGCCACTCACTTCAAGTTACCTTTAAATAGGAGAAAATTACACACTAATCTCCTTTCTCTCCATGCAGTACTTCTAAGAAAAGAGCACCTTGACATTTTAGGAGGAAAAAATAGGGAAAAGATGAGTCACATAATATCCAGGATAAACTGCGGAGGGAGACATTTCAGGGAGCTTATGGGTCAATCTTCCTCAATGTCCTGAAAACTAAAACCACAGCAGGGTTTGGTGGTGACAGGGAGAAGAGTATTCCAGGAGGAAAGCCCAGCTTTGAGGTAGAAAGAAGGCTGGAGGGTAAGGGAGGGGGGCTGCCTGGTTCTGCTGGGGCAAGAGGTCTGAGACATACAGTTGGGGTGGGGATTGGGGGATTTGATGCAAGAACTCTGGGGCCTGGGCTCCCCAAAATCTGCACTTTTTAACTCCCCCCACACCTGGTCCCGACGCTGGCTTCCTAACACTTTGAAAATTGGTTCCTGGCCCAACTTGCTGGTGAAACTCTATAGTAAGGTCTCACCAGCTCCTGACCTTGGCCCTCTCCCAGCCCTCTTCCTGGTCATCGGTGACCCTCTGCCATGCTGAATCAGGGCATTGGGTCCCTTGTAGCCTGTCCACACCTTCACTTCTCCTCAGCCCATCAGAAGGGCACTGCCAGGCCTTCCAAAAACACACATAGAAGTTAGCCTCCCCATCTCACCAAATGACAATTTAACCCTTCGAGCACTTGGATGTCATCCTGACTCCATGTTTCCCTCACATCCCATAACAGACCCACCAACAATCTCATTGGCTCCATCTCAACATGTGTCTGGGGTCTGTCCTCTTCTCACAGCCTGCACTGTGACCACCCTGGCCCACGCCACCACCATCTTCTGCCTAGATAACTGGTCTCCCTTCCTCTTTCTTTGCCCCCACCCTTGACACAGTGGGCAGCCTGGTCCTGTGAAATGTGAAGCACCTCATGGCACCCCTCTGCCTCTAAACCCTGAGACCTCTCGTCATTCCTCACCACCGAAACTCTGCGAGGGCCCCTATCTTCCCAATCTCCCCAGGCCCGTGAGGCTCTGACCACTGGGGACCACCTGTGGGTCTCCACCCTCCTCTTCCAATACCCCCCTCCTCCCTCCTTCTCTTCATCCTTGTAGCCCCCACGCTCTTCCCTGAGGCTCCAGGGGTACCCCTGCTGTGGCCTTGGCATCGGCTCTTCCCACCTCCCCCCACGCATGGCTAACTCCTTACATCCTTCAGTCTTCTCTTCACTCCACCTTCTCCTCAGCAGCCCTTGGCGATGCTGTTTAACAAGTCACATTGCCCTGAGAATTCTCAACCCCTTTGACTTTGCTTCACTTTTTCTTTTTTCCTGGTGCTTAAATAAAACTTACTTCTTTATTATCATTGTTTATGATCCGTCTCTTCCTCTTAGAACATTAGCTTCATAAAGATAAAAAAATTATTTTGTCTACTGTAGTATCACTAGGGCCTAGAACCAACCCTGTCACACAGCAGGCCCCCAAGAAAAATTGTGGCATGAATGAATGAATGCATGAATGAATGTATAAATGAGTGGATGCACGCGTGAGTGTGAGACCTCCAGGTCCTGCTCCAGGGCAGAGCCTGTGCTCGGAGCCCACTGGTCTGCTGACTCCACAGTATTTCTGCCTCTCAGCAGAATGAGGGGTGGGTGCAGGAGCATTTCCCTGTCTGATAGGAGAGGGAGACTATTCTCCCCCATTTTTCATTCTGTACTGCTGTTTGCAGTGAGTTCCCACCCTCCATCTTTAATTAGACCAAAGTCAATTGTCAAATAGCTCAGGACAATTGGCCCCAGCCCAGAGCCTCTCTTGTCACGGCCTCTTTGGTTGATGAGGACCCTGCAGGTGAGCACAGGTACAAGGCGGTGCTGGCTGGAGGGAGGGCCCCGGGAGGCAAAGGCAGTGGCATCAAAGCTGGCAGAGGCTCGCAAGCTGCCTCTCCTGACTTTAGTCCCAGCTCTAAGATGTCAGCTCCTTGACTCGGTCAACTTTGCAAACTTCTTGTTCCTACTGCAAACAGTGAGACCAACAGCCTAGTGCACACGCCTTTATTCCGTGCTACAGCAAGAGATGCAGGTTCTCAGCCACCAGCAGGCCTATTTCCAAGTCACTTAGGCCTCCAACTGCTGGTCTGTGGCTGGTGTGAACTTTGACTAACAGCTATGGATTCGCTCACATCTTCTGATGTCTCGGGGGGGAGCCGAGTCTCCCTCCCTCCTGGTGGAATGATCTTATCTTCTCTGCAGCCTCCTAGGCCTGACCCTCTCCTTGAATCTTCATTCAAGCTTTTTAGGGAATCCAACCAACTACCAGCACTGGGCGCCTAATTAAGCGTCCTGAGTCTGAAGGACACAACAAGACCTGCTCATCTTCCACTGGCTCTCACTCTGCTGGGTTGGGGAAGGCTCTGGCTTGGGTTTTGTTTAATGTGCCCACGCATCAAAGGAGGAGATGAGGAGCAAGCCAGGCCCTGGACCTCAAAATACAAGGAAGAAGGACAAGAATTGAAGAATGAGTTGCTCCTGGCTGACACTCCAGTGCCCTTGGGTCACCCCGGGAGCCTCTGTTCCTCGCTCCCAGGTCAGTGTGTACAATGCATTCCTGGAAACGTCCACCTCTGTCATCTGGGTGGCCATCACCCAGGTCGATGTAGCACCATCTCTCTCCTGCCCATCCTAGCAGTGTTCTAGCTGCTGTCCCGTCCCCTAATGTCCATTCTCTGCACAGCAGCCAGAGTGGTCAGGCCCTTCCATTTCCCCGGAATCCCCTCCAGTTAGAGGTGGGTTTACCTGTGGCTTTAGCTTCAGAGCCTGCCATGCTCTGGGCCCTGGGGGCGGGGCAGGCAACAATGTGGGTAATGAACACCATCGGGTCACGGGTTCGTTAGGGCCCATGGTTGCTCAAGAAGCTTTAAAAGGCCCTGAAATCTCACTGCTTCTATATGAAAAAACAAACAAACAAACAAAAACCTTGATAGTGGTTTTCTCAGGTTTGACAACAAATCCTAAAAATTTATAGGACAATTCATCAATAATGAATTGCAGTGATGAAAATAAAATGTTCCTGAACCATCAATAATAAAAAAACAATTTCCATCAAACTGTGCTAGAGGAAAGGCTAAATTATCTTTCTATCCTCTCTACGGAAAATGCTACCATAAATTATTGCCATAAAAGATGTAATCTGAGAGGACGCAACTCAAAAATGTGGGGAAAAAATTATTCTTGGAGGTGTGTCAGGAGACTAGTTCAAAAACGTACTGCTATTTTTCTCAGTTCTGTAGTATTTTTGGTAATTTTCAGCTTTTTAAATCTGTGATTTATTACAATTTCTTATTTGAAATAAGTATTAAACTATGTAGCTAATTTTGATTCCTAATTCTGGGCTCTTCTAAAGGTAATGGCCCCAAATCGTATGTTTCAGGCCCCTGGAAATGTGGAGTTGTGGTCCTCCAGGGCTTCCTATAGCACTTAGAACAAAAAAGTCTCCACCCTGTGGTCTGACTCCTTTCTGCCCATTCTCAGCCCCCTGCCCAGCCTTGTTCCCTCCACTCACCATGCTGCAGGCTCGTGGGTATTCTCCCTGTTTCTCTAACTGTTGCATCTCCTGCCTGAAAACTCTTCCCCCGATTTTCCCTTCTGGTTTTTCAGGGCTTACTCAAGGCCACCTCCTCTGAGAAGCCCTCAGGGATAACCCTACTTATAGACCCCTGCCCATCCCTCCTTACTTCCTCACTGCCCTCCCCCTCTGCCTTGTTTAACCCACAGTGCACATTTCCATCTACCTGAAGGTACAATGTCCTTCTGCAGCTTCTGTCCTCTTCCCCCACCCTGAGAGCAGGGACATGTGAGTCTCAGGAGGGGGAGGTCATGTCTGTCCTATTGACTGGCCTCCAGCACACAGAACAGTGCCCAAATGATGGTAAACCCATCATGTTTATTTGCTGAATTAATAGACTGTTCCTTATAGTTTGAACTGACACCTTCTGGAAGGTGGGTTGGCATTCTGCCCCAAGAGCCTTAAAAGGTGCAAGCCTTTTGACCCCCAATTCCCAATTCTAGAAATTAATGCCAAGGCAATTATCAGAAAGGCATGCACAAAGGGAAGCCAACTGTTGGTGAAAAACTAGAGGAATCAATCAGATCTTAGTTGTTATCTTGGCTCCACCAATCAAATAGCTGCTGTGTGACCCTGAGCAAGTTTCTACTGTCTCTGAGCCCTGGCTTCTTCATCCGTAAATGGGGATAGTAATCGTACCCCCTGCAGAGGGAAGCTCGAGGCTCCTGTGAGGCGCGGCGCCCAGAGCCGGGTGTACGAACGAGCTCCATAGGCGCACGCATTTGTCAGCTCTGACTGTATTCCACGATGTTCGTTAAACGCTGCTTAGAATTTAATTAAATCTGAGAGACCCTAAAAGGCTAACCAAAGGGGTTGTCTAGCTCCATGTCACCATCCCACTGAAGTGTAATGCGGCACAAGCCACAAATAGGAGCCACATACAGTGTGGGGCAAACGGAGGGTTGCGGTTGTGAGTTTGTGAAACACAGTTCGTTCTTGTCTTATTACTTATTAATTATTGTATTATTTGCCATATCGACAACTGCAAACCAGCTTTTGCCCTGTCCTGTGTATATTTTTAAATTTTCTAGTAGGCACATTAAAAAACATAAAGAGAAAAATTTGAAATTTAATTTTAATAATTCATTTTGTTTAACCCAATATATCCAAAATACTATATCAACAGGTAGCCAGCAGTGTGGGTTTTGTTTTTTTTTGGAACCATGTCTTCAAACTCTGGTGTGTATTCCACACGTACACCCCCAGCTCAGACCAGCCGCACTGCGTGTGCTCGACACCCTTGCACCTGGCAGCCAGCGCATTGGAGGCTGCGGGCCTGGATAATGTGCCACACAACTTTAAAATACCGTACCGCTGTGGAGAAGCCTGCTTTAAAGATAATATTTTATCATGCAAGAAGCTGCTCACTAAATGAGATTAAGTGAAAAGGTAACACACGCAACCAAATAAAGGGCGACCTCACTTTGTTACAGACCAATGTATGCCTGTGTTTACCTGAGGGCACAGACTGGCGTGCACACCCCTAACAGGACCATCTGAGGAGGCGGAGTTACAGTGCTCTTAATTTTCCCTTTTGTGCCTTTCTCACTGTGACTGTGTGTGACTTTTAGAGGCGGTGGAGGAACGATGCTCCTTCCCAGTGTTCAGGGCTTGTTTGGCCAGCCCACACCACGGCCCGGCCACGGCGATCATTCGTGAGTGTGTGGTGCTGGTTTAAAGAAGTGGCCAAGGTCTTCACCTTCACCCCATCCCTCAGCACCTGCCGTAGCCCCTTCTGCACACGGCAGAGCAAGCCCTGTCCTCCTGACAGAGTGTGTGGGTCCTGACTTCCTTCAGTCAGCGGGCTGTGGGTGGAAGTGACAGTTGTCTGTTCTGTGTCTGGGCCTCAAGGGCCATTGCCTGTTCTGTGTGCGCTCTGGTGCCTCTGTCATTGCCATGAAAAGAAGATGCCCATCTAGCCCACTGGCCCCAGGAGGGTGAGGGACACACAGCACAGACCTGCATCCAGTCTGTAGCTGAAATCATCAGCTGTCACCCTGTGGACACGTGAGAAATACGTACGTCTTGCAGGATGGCATATAGGTTCTTTGGCACTGTTTGTTATAAAGCTCTAGCTGACGAATACATTGCTGCCTAGCTGTTTCACATGAACTCAAATCTCATGAGGAAGGGAAAACCGATTGGAATTATAAATTAAAAAGCTGAAATCAAGAACACTTTTAAACATTCAAAAATGCAGTTTCCAATGATCTCCAAGGCACAAGAACCCAGCCGTACCCCCAGTAACCTGGATCCATTTCAGACATGCTTGTTTACCACACCTAACACCACAGAGGACAGAATTTCCTTGTTCTTAGGTACTGTCCGTTCCTGGGGGTGCCAAGGTGAAAACCTCCAAGTTTCTCAATTTGAGAATACATTTTTCCCTCTTAGAAAAATTATGCAAAATCATTATAAAAAATACACACAAAAGGAAAAGAAAGCTGCTTTTAATCCTATCCCCACATTTTAACCTCCGACAAACATGGATATGCATATATGCATGTTTTTATATGTTTATATTTTCCTACAGAAAAGAGAGCCTTCTTTACATTCTGTTCTATAATTTTCTGTTTACATTCACTGTCATAAACCTCTTTCCTTGCCGTTTAATATCCTCTGCAGAACTATTTTTAAGCGGAATTCTTGCCTGGACTTCCACTGAGTGGATACACCATAAATAACTGTGCCTAACTCCTGGGGCAATGTGTGTAAATTCTACCCCGTGTTTAGCTATCACAAGTAACATCCTATATATTAGCCACCCCCCCACCCCATATATTTCTGATTGTTTCTAAGGGTTAATTCCTGGCGGTGATGTCTGAGTTGGGGTTATACATATTTATGAGGCATCCTGTCTGCACGTGTTACTGTCCTCATCTGTCTGACAGGAGGCGATTGAAACTGGTGAAGTGTGTGACCATCGTCCATCTCACAGGCTGCTCGCTGAGTCCAAACGCCCCTGGGAGGAGTCTCCCTGGAGCCCCATCATCCAAAGTGCCGTGACTTGAGCTCATCAGATCTGCCTGGCGGAAGAGCAGGGTCCTGAGAGAGACGAGAGGTGGAGAGGCAAGATAGGAGGGTGCCGTTGTGTGGAAAGAGCCAGAGAAATGGGTTAAGGATTGTGAACTTAGGGCTCAGAAAGGTAGGCCAGAGGGGTTGCAAATTCATAAATAAGGGGGTCCCACGGCCTCAGATTGGAGCATGCTCCTTTCCCTCTGTTTCTCTCCACCCTGAGACTGGGCTCGGGCATCAGCAAACACAAGCATAGGTTTGAAAAGCCCTATGCACAGGGGCTATTCCTTTCCTCCTGCTGGGAACTCAGGAGGCACCACCACATGGGTGAGCCTGAGCAGACCTCTTGGAGGATGACAGACCATGGGGAGAGAGGTGCCAGCCATCCAAGTCACCCCAGCAGTCCCGGAGGAGGCCCAGATAGGCAACTGAGGCCATGCTGGAGACCATCCAGCCCCATAGAGCCTGTCCTGACAAAAAAGAACCACCCAACCCAACCCAGAGTTATGGGGAATAACACGCATTTGTTGTTTTAAGCTGCTACATTTGGGGATGCTTTGTTACACAGTGGAAGCTGGCCGATACATGAGAGGATGGATGGGCTGGACTAGAGAGGGCCTTCTGCCTGGCTGAGGATTCTGGAGTTTATCACTGTGACTCTAAGAGAAGACTGTGAGACAAAGGCTCAAATCCTGGCTGTGCCATGTATCAGCTGTGGGACCTCAGGCAGTTCGATTCACCTTTCTGTGCCTCCATTTCCTCACATGCTACATGGAGACAATGACACAGCTGATCCTTGCACAGCTCAGGGGTTGCAAATCAGTGTGTCCTGCTGTGGGCCCCTCACACACACAGATTCCCAATCACAGGTGGAAAATGCAGCAGACACGGAAGTAGCAGTGTTTCAAAATCCACGTGTGAGTGAGTCTGCACAGCTCAAGCCCCTATCATCCAGGGTCAACTGTATTTCAAAGGATTATAAGAGAACTGGTACCTAAATAAATGCAACATTCTGAGGATGTTGCCTAGCACAGTGTGAGTGTCCAGAAAGTGCTGGCTTCTTATCACCCAGGTCATGTGGTGACTTCCCACCCTAGAGCTCAGGCCCACATCAGCTGACATAACCCCCAGTCGTGACGACAATGACCTGGGTTTTTACCCTTACCTGTAAGGTGGCTAACCATCTGGGGTGCCCAGGACTGTCCTGATTTTAGCACCCAAAGTCCCTTATCACAGGAAACCCCTTGGTAGTGCCAGATAAACTGAGACGGTTAGTCACCCTACCCGCCAGGCAACCCCATGGTCCAAAGACATTCCTGTTCTGGCCCCTCAGCCTGCTCAGGCCCATTCAACCATCCACAGATGGCAGTCTCCTCTTCCTCATGCAGCTGGCACCCCCAGTTCACAAATAAACATGTACAACACACACAGGGATCCCAGGACAGCGTGATTCCACAAACACAGGAGGCAGGAGCCATGCTGCTCAGTCGTTTCTCTGAGCACCTGGGGCCTCTGGGTAATGGCTGTGTATAAACGGTGCATCAGAGAAATTACAGACGGTAACAGAATTTCTACGACAGGCAGTTTGGCTTTACGAGAAGCTAGTACAGCACTGAGCCAACTCCAGTGATGGGGGCCGCCCTGGGGCGGGGCCACAGAGACCCTCTGCCTCTGCCCCCTCACCACCTGCAGAGAATGGCGCTCCCAGGGATGGTATATCTGAGGGTGGCCTCCCTTGGGGACCTGCGAATGGGGGACATGGGGCAAATCAGTGTCCCTAGGGGAATCTGGGTGTGCCCACCTTTTTTCATCGGGTCTTCATAACAAATGCCCCCTTCTTGAGTATTGGTTTTAATTGGGGTCAGAGCCAGACCAGACGTGACCAAGGGAGTCTCACGCTTTGTAGGCCCAGGGGAGCCTTGAGCACCGTGGACTCAGAGCAGGCTGCAGGCCCCTGTGGTCTGGACCTAAGTGCAGGAGGACCGGGAGACTGAGAAGGGGCCTGGCTCACTTCTCCGGAGCAGGAGGCCCAGCAGGGCTGTGTGGCTGTGTCCCGGGTCCTTCTAGAAGACGAGTGTTTCCCTGGAGTGGCCCATGTGCGTTGACGTCCTGAAGAGCCACAGTGGCTGTGACAGTAATGACAATGCCCGCCACACTAACAGCAATGACTGCCTTCATTCAATGCCAGCTGTGAGAGGTCTCAGCACAGAGCAGACATGCACCTGGCAGTCTTTTCTCCCGCATCAAGGCCCGCCTGGGAAATGGAAGCATTGCCCGGCCCCCTTGGGGAGGGGACAACAGTGCTCCCTGCGTGAGAACTGTGAGCCGGGACCTCTGGCTTCCCATGCCCACCGTCTGCCCCAGGGCTGTGGGAAGTAATATCTCTTCCCAAGTGTGACCCACCCAGGGCACCAGGGCCAGGAAGTGCTGGGCAGGGTAGAGGCAGAGGCTGTGAGGTGGCCTGGCTGGGGATGAATCCTTGCCTGACATTTACTTACCAGTTGTATGGCCTTGAAAATAACTCCACCTCTTGTCCTTCAGTTTCTACATCTGTGAAGTGGGAACAGTAGTGGTCCCCACCGTCATGGGAAGCTGTGAAGATGAAATAGGTTGACACAGTCGTCCCTTTAGAGAAGAAGCTGGGAAGGAAAATGAGGTGGCACACTCGCCCAGGCTGATGGAAGGCATGGGGCCATGCACTCTATTTACTGGTATGAAGACCTCAAAGCACTGTGGCCACTTTTGCTACCTAGTGCTATCCTCCCTCTGGCCGTAATGAATTACATCACCCCCACGTGCAAAACATTCTCTCCCGCATCCCAGGACCCCCCAGAAATTGGATGTGTCCAATTTCAGCAAAAATCAGGAAGTCCTGGACCTCGTGAGCAAATCGGGTCTCTGTGGCCGAGCCCCTCTGAGGACGGCTCTCTCGGTTGAAAGACCCAGAAGCTAAAATGGTGAGTTACTTCAGCTCCTCCCTTTCACACGTCTGTCATACACTGTGAGGCACAGATAGGGTAACTGCAATAAACCTGTCTGTCAACCGAGGGCAAGGGCGGGATGACACAGGAGACACTGGGCCATACAGTCCTGACATCCTGCGGGGAGGAGGGCAGATGCAGTCAGTTTCTGCCACCACAGCGTCAGGGATGGTCCCAGACTGGGCCACGGTCTGCCCCTGGGGCTGCTTCCCGGGGCTCGGTTCTCCAAGGTCCTGACTCCATGCTCACCCTCTGAGCCCTTCCCTCACCTTAAGGCGCAGCCTGTGTTTTAAGCCACGAGTCTTGCCCAACCCATGTCCCAACCTTGGAGCATCAGAGGCCCAGCCCTTTTGGTGCAAGCTGGAGTGTTTTTGCTGATGCAACACACTTTGTAACTCTGTGGGCTTTTTGTGCATCGATCATACTCCTCTCCATCCAGCAAGAGGCTCATGCGAGATTGTTTTCAAAGCATGCCTGTCTGCTCCAAGGCTGTGTCCAGCTGCGCTGGGATCATATCCTAAGACTCCTAGAAAATCTTTTTTCTAGCTGAGAGTATCTCCAAGTTACTGCCTTAAAAATTTGGTCTTCAAAGAACTTACAGTGTCAGCCTAGATTTAGTCTTTGGTAGCAGGTCTTGGTTCACTGAAATTTTTATCCAGGTTAGGGAAATGGAGGATAAAAAACAGTTATATTTTCTCATCCAGCAACGCCTGGAAACACTCTTATTTCCCTCAACTTTAGGTTGCAAATCGAATCAAACAGTCTTTCTTCAGTTCATCTCTGCCTTCCATGCTCTGTCACAGATAAGAAGCCAGTGGATACTTTCACCATTCTGCCTGGAAATCATCTTGCCCAGGCCTGAGGGTTCATCAGGGACATTTGCTATCTTCCAAGTCACTGTCAATCATTCTGCTGTCTCATAGCAAGCGTCCTCATTTTTCAACCCTCCTGCAGGAGCTTCCTCTGTCTCCCACCCTCTCACAATTGGCTTGCCAATTTTCCTAGACTTTGCTCCAGGTTTATTGCACTTTCCCATGTCTGCACAGTGCGAGTTTTGCTGTGTGCCACTGACCAAACAAGCGACAAGGCCAGCCTGGATTCTAGGTCATGGGGGATAGACTCTGGCTGTTGATGGGAGGACCTGCCAGCTATTGTGGTCCGTTTTGCCCTTTTCACGCCCCAGGATCCATAGGCAACCGTTTTTTGGTTTTGCTAGCACTAAGCAGTGATTTTCATCGGTGGGTCTCTCTCAAAGCTCCTGAAACCACTAGAGGTTCTTCGATGGTGGAGCCACCCTGGCTGGAGGGCACTGAAGGACACCAGGCTCCAGACCCTCCACCACCCCCTTGTTGTCCACCCCACCTCCCACTGTGTTAACGCGTCCCTCTAAGGGAGTCGCTGGATGCCACTGAATCACCTCTGAGCAAACGCTCGTGGAATCCTTGTCTGGTACTAGGGACCCTGCTTGTCACAGGTGGAGGGAAAAACAAAGTCGTCCCTCCCCGCCAAAGACTGCCATGGAAGGGGGTGATTTCAATTCATTGCAGCCTCAGGGACACAAAGCTACTTTCTTCCAAAGTCTGCTTTATTTTGTTCCTTTTCTTCCTTCCTTTTTTCTTAAACATAACTACTACACCATTATCATCCATGCCCAAATTAGCAACTCTTTAATTTCATTAAATGTCCAGACAATATTCAAGTCTCTAGTGGTTTCACAGATGTTTTACTTTTGTCTTTGTTTTATAGTTTCTTTGGCTCGGGATTCAAATAAAGTTGATGCATAGTGATTGGTTGATAAGCCCCTTACCTCTCTTTTAATCAACAGTTTCTTCTTCACACTCTTTTCATTTGTTCTTACAATTTATTTTATTTTTCCTGTAGTCCTCAGAGCAATGTCTGAGGCAGCTACTGGGAACCCACTGCCCCGCCCTGCCCGGGGCAAACCCTAGCGGTCAAACCTGGAGACACCTCCCCAGTGTCCAACAGTTCGAATGCAGATGATAAATTTAAAAACAAAACAAACAAATAATTCTCTGTTTGGGGAACTTTGGGGATTTGGGGATTTCAAGTACAGGTTGTTTCAGGCCGAACGCTTATGTCCCTCCCAAACGCGTATGTATATGGAAGCCCTAACACCGGTGTGGTGGGATTAGGAAGTAGGGCCTTTGAGGCGTGGTTAGGGTTAGGAAGGTCATGAGGGTGGAACCCCCATAATGGGACTAGTGTCCTCGGAGCTCTTTCATTGCTCACACAGATAAGGGGTCCTGTGAGCACACAACAAGGCAGAGGCCCTCTGCAAACAAGGAAGGAGGCCCTCACCAAGAACCTTGATCTTGGACGTCCCAGCCTTCAGAACTGTGGGAAATAACAGTCTGTTGTCTAAGCCACCCAGTCAATGGTATTTTGCTATGTCAGCCCGACAGACTAAGGCAGATTGTGAAGCTGAATTGTGCTCCAATGCACAGTGGAGGGAGCCCCAAAGGGACAAGTAACTGTGTGGGGTCACCGAGCTGGCAAGGCTAAGGGACGGGATTCACGCCAGGCAGTCTGGTGCACTTCTGTGTTCCCAACCCTGTGCTCACCTGCCTCCCTGCCACCCGCTAAGTCCAGGTATTGACAGCTGGGCTCTGATCCTGGCTGTGGCCCTTGCTAACAGAGTGTTACCTCAGGCTCGCACTTTGCCTACTGACCCCACTTTCTCCATCTGCAAGGCAGGAAGTGCTGCCCACCCTGGACAGCAGGAAGACTACCTCACGGGGGGAGGAAAGGGCTAATGCGTGGGAGGAACCCTGGATTTGAGCCTCACCTTGTCACTTGTAGAACAAGAGTATGTATGGGGCCTTCAGCCGTACCCTCCTCCTCTTCCTACCCCCAGCCCTGTCCTCAATGCCTGGGGCCTGACTTGCACAGAATACTATGATTTGCAAGTCCTAGTACCAACTGTCCTTTCAGCTCTGTCCCAACAGCTGTCCTTTGGGTGCTCACATAGGCAGTGTGGGCGGCTCTTGGGGGAGGGGCCTGGGGAGGAGGCCCGAGCAGATGTACAGTGGGCTGGATGGGTGTTCCGGGAGCCTGGACAGGCAAGCACAGCACAGGAAGGAGGTGTGGGTTCCGGGTGGGCACATCTCCTAGGCCCTGCAGAGTCTGTGTTTGGCTGTGGAGCCTGGGGGCCATAGGCAGCCAGAAGATGGCCAGAGCAGAGTCTTAAAATGGGGACTCAGGGCAGGGGCCTCTTGCACCAGAGCTAGGGGTGGGCTGCCTTAAATGTTTGCCCCCTCCTTTCCCTGTCTTTCCCATGCCAGGGCTACCAGAACCACTCATCTCCCCCCACCCCATCTCACCCAGTTTGGCCTGGCCAGGCTCAGCACGCCAGTCTGCGCAGCTCTGCTCTGCATGGAGTGTGGCTGATGGTACTTTATCAAAACATCTAAATATGAGTTTTTCCTGCGTGTCAACCCTTCATCTTCTCGCTGCACCACTCCCTGAGCATTTTATAGCTAGGGAAAAGGGAAAGAAAAAAAAGCACCCTGGCGTTTATTGAGATAAATTGTGAGAGTCTGCAAGGCTGAATTGTTAAAAATGCATCTTCGCCTGCTGCCAACGTCATGAATACAGCTGATAAGTCAAGTTTCCTTTATCTTCTCAAAGTGTCTCTGCACAGAGTGGGGGCTTCACCCCCACATCCTCCCGCTCGCCACTACTCAGCTTGCCGACAATCTATAGTCCCCCATCCATCCTGAGATTCTACACACGGCAGACTAGTAACTCCTTTCGCATTCTGTTATGAGCGATGCGCTAGAACTCTTGTGATTGATTTTTCCTTGTGGCCTCTTGTGGGAAGGAGTGAAGGGAGTGACACCTGCTGAAAGCCAACGATGCTTGGGCACCTCACCTGAGCTGTCAGTGAGCCGTTATAAGTAACACCTCCCCAATGCGTACGGGCCCCAGACAAGAAGTGCTTGGTTTGTCCACGAGTCTGGGGGCTGTTGAGGCCTGGCTGGCCCAGAACCACCTAGCTTGTGTGTCTGCAGTAGGTGGATGGTCAGCGAGAGTGGGCTATGCTGGTGTGGCTGGGCTCTCTCCTGCACCTGGGCCCCTGCTGTTGCTGATGTACTGACATGGTGCTGGTCCACGTGGCCGGGCCTGAACTCACAGGGAGGTCATGGGCCCAGGTGCACCGTGGGGGAGAGGGAGTGCGGTCCTTTGGGGTTCACGTGCAGAACTGGCATAGTGCTGGCCAGAGTGAGTGACCAGGCCAGATTTCAGAGGTGGGAAAAAGACTCCACATCTCAACAGGAGGAGATGCAAAGTCACATTGTTAAGGGCCGGGATACATGGTAAGGGCACTGGGAATAATTGTATACATTTTTGCAACAACCTATCTTATTCCTATTATAGCATTGAATCCTTGAAACCACCCTGTGAAGGAGGAGTTATTAAGCCCATTTTTCAGATAGGGAAATTGAGGCCGAGAGGATTTTGTTTGCTCATTCCTTTGTTCTTGCTGGTTGTTGTTTGGGCTGGGCACCCACTGGGATGTGGGTGCAACCTACATACAGTCAGCCCAGCAAGGGGAAAGCTGAGAGCACCTAACCAGACCCGTGATGTGACTCTGAGGGTGGCAGAGGTCATGGGAAGAATACTAGGTCAGGATCTGACAGGACTAGCTGTGTGTTCTTGGGCAATGCACTTGACCTCTCTGAGCCTCAGTTCCTCCTATCTATGGGGAAGCAGTTCCAACCTTCAGGGTGAAGTGAGGAGTGAGGAACAGGAGGGGATGCAATGCCTCCTTAACCTTGGAGCCCAGAATTCTCTCTGCTGTTGTCCTTCACCCCACAGAGGTTTTCTGAGCTCCTACAACACACAAGCCCTGTGTCCCTGGCCCTGTGTCCATCACTCTGATCCACCCAAGCTTGAGACACAAGATGGAATGTTATGAAAGCAGAGACCCCATCTGTCCCCACCACTCTGTCCCTGGCGTCTAAGACACTACCTGGCATACCCCAGGTACCCAATACACATTGATAAATGAGTGAAATATGGCTATTTTATAGACAAGGGAAACAACAACCAGCAATCAGGCAGCCAAAATTAATCCAGGTATGAAGGGCTCCAAATCCGCCAGGACCCTCAGTGAGTGTTTCTCGGGTGTTTTGACAGGGACTGCCGCATTGAGCTTGGGTATGACGTGCTGGGGAAACAGCTGGGAGGCAGCTCCTTAGACTTCCCCATCAGCCTTGGCTCACCCTTAGATGGGCAAGGTGGGCTCAGGAGGGACAAAGAGAGATCCTGTGAGAACCCCGGGAGATCATAGCCTGGGGACAAGGCTTTGAGGAGCATGCAGCTGGGGTGGGTCCCTCTCCTTCCAGGGGCCTCAGTGAGGGTGAGCTCAAACCCCGCCTCACGTCAGGGCCTCTGCTCTTTCCGGCTGAGGGACTGAGTCTCTCCTGCTCCCGGCGTCTTGAATGTACTCAGCTTAGTGTGAAATGGCCCTCATGAAGGATGAGTCATTCCAGAAAGCTCTTCTGAGAGGCAAACTCTGACCAGTTCTCACATCTGCCCGAGGCACAGAGCAATCTGTACTTGATTAAGGAAAATGTTACAGGTCACAGGGCGACCATTTTAAATCTTTCATCTTTTCTGCTTTCTTCGCTTCTCACAACCTATTAATTTCCAATTTTCTTCTTTGCCTCCTGTCCTCACTCCGTGTCTATGGAGCAAGTCCCTTGCTGCCTCTGCCCTCCCCCCACTTCCTTCTAGTACTTTTGATCCTGCTGTGAATTCTGTAGCATCTGAGGCCCCAGAAAACCCACACCACAAATGTGTGAGACGGACAGAGCCCCGTCCTCCGGGAGCGTCTGGTCTGAAGCGAGAATGACAGGAAAGCAATTAAGACCAGACACCTCTCCTGAGTCTTTTTCCCTCACGGGACAGGAGGGGGTGCTGGGGCCCAGCACATAAACCAGAGCTGACAGTCCAGCAATGCTCCCAGGGTGCTCTGTGGGATCACAAAAAAAGGAGTGACTCATCCTTCGGATCAGGGAAACTCCCTGGAGGAGATCACACCTGAGCTGAGGGTCAGAGGATCACTCAGG
Source organism: Tonatia bakeri (assembly GCA_004024845.1). Lineage (NCBI taxonomy): Eukaryota > Metazoa > Chordata > Mammalia > Chiroptera > Phyllostomidae > Tonatia > Tonatia bakeri. The sequence goes on from PVIA01005583.1 coordinate 39,675, forward strand.
GAGACCATGGGGAAGAGAGCGGACAGTCGCCAGGACTGAATGCGTCAGGGTCACAGTTGCTAAATGGATCAATAAGTGAATGATGGACCTAATGCAAACCCTCCTGTTAGGCCCCACCACTTAAACATTTCAAATGCTTCTACTGCTTTGGGAGTGAACACTTGAGTCCTTAATGTGGGATTCGAGGCCACACGTGGTTTCGCTTGCACCCCCTTCTCCAGGCTCCCATCCACTCCTTGCCTTTCTACTGCCCAGGTCTTAGAGATCCTCAGGGTCACTGAGAATCCCCCAGTGACTGGGCCTTTGCACATGCTGTTCCTGCAGCAGACAGTCCTCACCCACCCCTCAGACCCCTGCACAGGCAGCTCATCCTCAGGAAGCGTTCTCCGGTCTCCCTGGACCCCCACACCTTAGCGCATGCTCTGTGGCACCAAGAGCCTCTTCTTACAGCTGCTGTTGTCTAGATGAATCTCTGTCCCCCCTCTAAACACTGAGCTCTCCAGGGCAGGGACCAAGGCAGATTGGCTTAATTTCCCTGATGCAGTGGCTGTAGCATAGCCGGTGCTTAACAAGTGTGTTGAATGCATACATGGATATTGTCACTGCAAGGGCACCATCCCTTTGTTAGTGTGCTTGCATGAAGACAGGCTGTCCACCAAGGACTGAAGTCTATCTCAGGCGTCTGCATGGCCTGTGCCCACTTCAGGGTCTACACTGCACTGGCATCAGTAAATGCTTGCGAAGGAAGGGAGGGAGTGTAGGCAGGAGACCCAGGGGGCTTGAGATTAAAAAGAATAACTGACTTAGCTTCTGGGCCATTCTGGAAAGTGGCCAAGCTGAGAATGGCCTCATCTCCCACCCACGCAGGCATCTGGCTCCCAAAATAGCCCTGTCTTCCCTGCCAGCCGGCCTGCCTACACTTGGAGAAGACCCCACAGAGCAGCTGAGTGGGTGTGTATTTTCATGCCTCGTGGTGTTTTGTTTCTGTGGGCTCATTATGAGAATATGGGCTGTCAACACGGCTTGGGAGGAAACTGGACCAATTTCCCAGACTGTGGATGTAATGGGGGATTCTTGGCTTTGCAGGGTGCTGCTCCCACGGGAAATTGGCAGGGAAACCCCAGGGCCTGTGGGCTGTGCAGTCCTGGGGCTGACCAGACATTTTATGGGGATTGTGTCTGGTGGAGTCGACTGGCTGAGGGAATGTGGTCTAATGGCCTCATCAGAGCTCCTGTGAGACCATTGTCCCCTCACAGCAGATGGGCAAGGACATTGCCATCCTTGCTCCCAACCAGGAGCACCCAGGACAGAAACCAAGAGAACAGAATGTTTCCAGAAGCCCCTGCTCAGCCCTGCCCACCACCCTCTACCTGGGAGCTGCCTCCGACCCTGCCCTAAATGTAGCTCCACCAGCTCTGGAGAGAGGTCCCCAGTACACTTGCTCAAGGAAGACCTTGATCCTCCTTTGGGAGAATTCCAGACTTGGATCCTAAAGATCTGGAAGCAGCAAACGGCAGGTGGCTCCTCCTTCCCTGAACACTCTTCCCTAGTTTGTCCTTCAGGGCCCGGCTCGGGCTCCCCATCCCCCGGGAAGGTGCGAGGCTGGGGCCATGGTGCAGGTGAGCGAGGTCAGTGGCCTGAACCCAGCTGGAGCAGACCCCCTGGGAGCATCAGAGGGACAACGGCCCCAGGGCTTTCTGTGGCTGGTGCTTCTTTTCCGGGGTTTTTTTTCCATTCCAGTCTCATTTGGCCAGGTCACAGATCCTTGTCCTGGGTCACGCTCACCCCTCACTGCAGCCAATTAATTTCAACTTGTCATACATTTTTAACAATTTACTAATCGATATGAACTGGGAAGCCTGCCACTGGTCTCAACGTGGAGGGTGAGAGAACTGAAATGACTGAAGCACTGCCTGCAGGTCAGCGAACTAATACAGTCCATGTTCACTACCTGTTCTGAGTTAATTACCTGCCGCCTAAATGCAACTCTTGTGGATCTCAAACAATGCCCTCATAGGCCACTCGTGGTTAATTAGCACAGCCCAACGGCAGTGGTGTGGTTCGTGTGGAGGGAGGTGTGTTTCCTGCACTCGCACTCACTCACACTCGGGGCTGTGGGAGGGAGGGACTGACACGGGGGTGGAGCTTACAGCCTCCTAACAGACTGGCTTCTCCAGTGACCCCACAGCATGACCTTGGCAGCCTGAGTGGGGTCAGGGGTCTCAGATTGTAAGGTTCACTTCCAGACTGCCACCTTGCTACCAGGGCCTGTGTCCTCAGGAAATGACAAAACCTTTGTGCTTGTGAGTTTTTCTAAAATGGTGTAATAATTTCAAGCCTCCGCAATGTGAGACTAAGGATAGGGGTCAGACTCGGTGGATGTTGCCTGAGTGAACAGAGAGGGCAGCAGGTCCTGAGGACGGAATCCTGCACCCCAGCCCACTGTGCGCAATAAAGGAGGGTACAAGGGTGAAAGGGTGCAGAGGGTGCAGCGGGTCCAGCGAGTAGGGGCTGTCCCCAGAGGACGTGAGGCCTGGCTGGGCCTTGAAATGTGAGTGCAAGTTTCCTGGATGGATGAGGCGGAGGAGTGTTTCAGGGGGAGGGCGCAGCATGGGCATGGCCTGGAGGCGTCCACTGAGTCTCGCTGCTGTCACAGAAGGGTGAGGGGCAGACCCTGGGGCTCCTGTGTTGAAATGTGGCCCATTTCTGGGCACCTGGCCAACAGGGTTGTTGGAAACGCTTAAACGTACTTAACCCTGGTCACAATTTTTAGAGCCAACCCTCTGATGTTGGGCAAGTTACTTAACCTTCCCGTGCCTTGGTTTCCCCATCTGTGAAGTGGGGACAATGGCCCTGGGCTGGGTGAGGAGTGAACCTGTGTGAAGTGTTTCAAGAGGTGCCCAGCCTGCAGGCGATATGGGAGTGGTTATCGGGACTGGGTGCCCAGCACCTGTGGGTCCCTCTAATCCCAGAACACTGGCTGGGCGGGGCAGTAGGATCTTTGGAGAATCTGAATTCCTGGAGGTCACAGGGCTGAGCGGGTGAGCGGGCGCTGAGATCTGCCCTGTTCGTCTGACTTCAGAGTCCGCCCAGTGCCCAGAGCGGTGTCTGACCTGTGGTGGGGGCCGCCCTCCCCCCACCCCTCTGGGGAGGCTCCTACAGCACCAGCCCCTTTGAGCCCAGATCCAGGGGTTCACACAGAGACCCCCACATGCCCGTGGAGAAGGGCCATCTATGTCCCAGACCTGGGGGTTGGGTGCACACTCTCCCTCCTGCCTTGTCCCACCTCCCAGGAAGCCTCTGAGTCTCGGCACACAGAGTGCCTTCTCACTCAGTCCCATCTGAGGGAGAGAGGGCGACAGGGGCCCTCGGCCCTCTGGGGGGCTCACTGCAGCCCCACCACCAGCCTGCCTGCAGGGAGTGCGGGGACGGTGCTGGGGTGAAAATCCGCACCTGGATGAGCCCTGCTGGAGGAATTAATTCATGTACACCTAGAAAATCTCCGCAGACTTGTCTTCTAACATTTATTCTGGAAACTGGAACATGCAGATAAGGCAGCGCCGATGCTGGAACCAGAATAAATTTGCATTCTCTAAGCCACAGAGAGCTGCATACGCATCCACTTTGTGAGCCAGGAAAGGGGGAAACGCACATGCAGCTAATGGAAGGTGCTGCAGGGCACCTCTCCGGCAGCAGAGGCCCCATGCCAACAGTCCTCCCGTCCTCCAGTCTTCACCTCCCAGGTCTTCACTGGATAAAACCGTACAACTGTGAACACTTGAGTCAGAATTTCAGGGTCTTAGAACCTCATCTTAAACTTTGGTACTTTAACAGAGTCTTAAAACGACAAAATACTGGGTCAGAATCATACACAATGAACCTCGTGTCCAATCACAGAATCTTAGCGTTTCCAGGACTGGAGCCCTCAGCTTGCTCAGACGTCCAGCCCACGGCTACCTTCCTTCCAAGGTGCTCCAGCCAGTGGCCTCAGGCCTCAGAGCCTTGTTCCAGGGCCCTCTCCTGCAGGAAGCCCTCCCTGCCCAGATCAGAGCGCCCACTGCAGACGCTCAGTGCTCCGTGTGGTTCTCCTCATCCGCTCAGCCGCAGGGGCCATTTCACACTTCCCTTCATGATTATATCACGACGTGTGTCTCCCCTCCCCCCACACCCATTTCTCAGACGGTGAGCCCCACGCGGGTAGTTTGGTCCACTTTGCTCATCACCGGATCCCTAGCACAGAGCTTGGCACATAGTAGATACCGAATGACTCTCTGCTTAATGAGTGACTACATTAACGAACGATTTGAATGAAGGGATGGGTGGACGAATGAGTGATTGGATGGCTCTTCAAGTAGCATGGACTGCCTTCCCCCACTGCAGCACGCCTGCCCCAGAGCCTGGTTGGGAGGCCTGTGCTGTGCAAGCTCCGGCAGGCCACTGAGCTGCTCTACCCTCGGTTTCCTCATCCGTAGAATGGAAACATGACACCCTCTTAGAAGCCTGTGGTGAGGGTCGGGTGCTGTGATGTAGGTCAAAGGCCAAGTGTGGAGCTGGCATACAGTGGGCACGAAATACACCAAGCTACTTCCTTTGTAGAAAAGACTTCTGTTCTGTCTTTGAACTCAAAGACTTTTCCAGCTTCTGAATGGGCTGTGGGACGCGGGAAGAGCAGTGAGACCAGGAGCGGGGGAGCCCATGACCGAACTTCTCCACTGCCCTGGCCTCGCTGTGCACCCGCGGTGAGTCACTGCGCCTCCCTGACCCTCTGTTTCTTCATCTAAAAGATGGAGAACATTATGCTTGCTCCTCACCGAGAATCAGGAGGCTGGGTCTGAGTGAAGTCCTTCCAGGACGCAGAGCGTGAGACACGGGAGAGAGCAGAGCGTGAAAAGCAAAGCATGGGAGGGTGGCGGTGGTCGTGCTGTGTGAGAGGCTCGGATTGAGTGCAGAGAAGGCAGCCCAGTTGGAAGCAAGCACTTCATTACTGAACAAGTGTTTATAAAATCAATTGCATTGCCTGTTCTCTGCATTCTTTTAATTGCAAAACCAATTAGCTTTTTGGCAAAGGAGAGGGAAGGCAGAGCTCAGATTGGCTTTGTGAACTCTGCCTTTTATGGTGGCCACAGCAGGAAGCCGAGAAAGGAGCAGAGTGGCTGTGGCAGGGAGGCTGTGCCCGTCCACAGTGCGAGAACACCCTCTGAGACTGGGGGACCCTAGGTTGGGCAGCTCCCCACCCCCTGATTCCCGCCCACCAGGCAGAGGGAGCCTGGGCTCCAGCCTCCTAGAGCAAGCAAGCCAAGCAGCCATGAGTCAGCCAAAGGGGTGGATGCCCCCCAGTGGTGGCCGGAAGTGGCCCAGAATCAACTCCCCCTCCCCTAGGACTCCTGGCTCTCTCCTCATCTGACTCTGATTCTTTGAGCAAAGTTGGCTTCGTTAAGGCATATCTGCCTTGTTCACTGCTATGTCCCTGGGCCTGGAACCTGACACGTAACACATAGCAATATGAATGATGGGCAAATTAAGGAATAAAGGAAAGAATTTTAGCTTATTGGAAGGAAGAATTTGTATAGCCAAGTTGATCTTGGTGGGGTGTAGTCTCAGGAGGAGAGAGGCTTTGCTCTGTCACTGCAGGTGTTTTGAAGGACACTGGGAGGTCCCCTGAAGAAGATTAGATGGATGAGATTCGGGCATTGGCTGGACAGATACATTTGTACTTCTGACCTTTAGCCTTTCCCACTCATGACCCTTTTCCTTTTTTGCCCAGAGATTCTGGGCTCATTCTCTATGATAAAGGCAGTTTTTTTTTTTTTTTTCAGTCAAATCCTAGTTCAAGTTCACCTGCCACCACTAACTAGCTAGAAACTCTAGGAGCAAAGAGCTCGCTTCCTTGTCTCTCAGTTTTGTCATCTGTAAAATGGTACTAATAATTCTATCAGCCTCTGTGGGCTCTGGAAAATGGACAGGAAAAAGTGCTTTGTACAGGAACACACATACACAGTTAATTAAAATTCTCCCAGCATCCCCCTTGACCCCCAAGGATGCACATAGTAGGGCCACATCAGAAATTCTGTTGGGAAGAGCCTGGCAGCCAGACTCCAATGACCAAAGCGCCATGCCGCCCCCACGGAACCTCCTGCCTGAGTCACCGGGGCAGGGAGTAGGAGGCAGAGCGGGGTGGGGAGCGGTTGGGTGGGCTGGGGCAAGCGTTCCATCACCCCTTCCTCACCCTCTGCTGGAGCCACTGCAGCAGGTTTCAGATCAGGACACTCGCCCCTTCAGCAGGAGCAGCAGGTAGGAGGGAGTGGAGAGAATAAAGCTGGGTGAGGGGCAGGTGGGGGCGTGTGGTGCTCCTCAGGGTTGTAGCTGGTGTGCCTGTGAGCAGACAGGCCAGGCCAGGAACAGGGAGTGTCCCAGGAGCCTGTGGCTGGGCAGGGAGAGGCTGGCTGCTGCAGGGGGTGGGGTGTGATTCAGGGAAGGCTGGGCCTGAGAAGTCCTTGAGTAACTGCTCCTCCTGCCTGGTGCTTGCTGTTTGCGGATGTCAGAGGCGGCAGCTCTCCAATGAGGCTCAGCCTGCGTTACGGGCCCCTCTTGCCTGTCCAGCCCCAGCCAAGAGGCCCCAGCTTTGGGGAGACATGTGGTGAACTCTGAGGACTCTTAAGAAGGCAGACCCAGCCAAGTGGGGTCACGGGGTTTCCTGCTGGAGGGCCCGGGCCTGGCCAGGTGAGGCACACCACATGGGGCCCAGCAGTGGGGACGGGTGTCTTCACTGCTCCCCAGAAGCAGATGTGAAATCCCCAGCAGCCATGGACAAGGGATTTTCCAGGGAGGCTGTCAATGACTTTTGTTCCTGCCTGCCCCTCTACCCGGCCCCTGCCAGCCCTCAGAGTGGAGGGGAGAGTGTGGGTACAGGGGTGACAAACCTAGGTCCCGACTCCACCTCCACTATTAGCTTAAACATGGAGACACTGCCTCAACCTTCTTATTTGTGAAATGAGGCTGATGACACCAGCCTTAGAGAGGTGACGTGATCTGCACTGACCACACTCCCGGTAAATGACCACACTCTTGATTCGTATTTCGATCCAGCTGCATAACCCTGGACCCGGAGACTAAGTGCCCTGGCCTCAGCCTGCCTCGGTTCCCCCAGTTCAGCAAGTAGGAAGTCTGCCAGGCCTGGGTTCAAATCCTGGCGCAGAGTCTTATCTTCAGACATGTCATTGAACTCCTCTGTCCCTTCTGTGAAATGAAAGTAATCGCACCGAAGCCCTCAGATTCTGTGAAGCAACCCACCGCCTCCTCTCTGCTCCTCCTCCCTTTTCTCCTTCCCCTTCATCATCTTCATTGTCTTCCTCTTTCCTTTTCTCCTCCCTCACTCCCTCTTCTCCTTCCCCTTTTTCTCCCCCCCCTCCACTTCCCCTCCTTAGCTTTCACTCTGCACATATTGAATTTTATGTAATTGGGATCCTACAATTTATTCAGCTATTCAGGTTTTTTTTTTAACTCACTATACATCATCAGCATTTTCCCATAACACTGACAATTCCTCAAAAGCATGATGTTAATAGCTTTGTAATTGCACCTCATTCACACACCGTAATTTACAGCACCCCCCTCACGGGGCAGACACTCAGAGGACAGCGAGCCTCCCGTGCACACCAGGCTGTGACAGGCACAGTGGCCTGTGCCCCTGTCCCTGGCCACGCCCTTGGGGCAGGTCCCTGCAGACAGGACCCCGGCACTGAGAGCAGCGGCCTTTCTCAGGTGCAGGGTCTCCGGCACTCAGTTGCTTTCCTGAAAGTTGCCCTGAGGGTCACCCCCAGCAGTCCACTCCGGGGCCTGTCTCACACCCACAGCCCTGGCCTGTAACACCGGCATCCCAGCTACAGGGTCATCAACCACTTCAGGTTCCTGGGTGTCCTGAAGCCTCCCCACAATGAGGACCAGAAGCAGCCCGGGGGCAGCACCTCCGGCAGGGGCTCAGAGGTGGTTCCACCCACCTGCACTCACCGCCGGGTGTCTGGGCACAGCCCTTCTCCTCCTCTGGTTTTCCACTCACTCTCCTGCTGCAGCAGCCCCTCTGCCGATCCCCTCCTTCCCGCTCACTCGGCACCCAGAGCAGGGCCTGGCACCCAGTAGGTGTTCAGCAAATATGTGTGGAAGCTTGAACGACCAGAATGTTCTTTGAGCACACGCGTATGCGCGCACACACACACACACACTCATTTTGCCGCAGCATTCCCCCTTTCTCTGCTGGAGCTCCCCCTCCTTTACATTTCTTTCTTCTCACTGCCCTGGGCCCCAAGATACAGATTTAACCTTCTTCTCTGTAGAAGGGGGGTGATGCCAGTACCCAGGCCTTCCGCTGAAGGTGGTATAGAATGGAGATCAAGAACACAGACTCTGGAGCCAGAGAGCTTGGGTTTTAAAGTTGCTTAATCGCTCTTTGCCTCAGTTTCCCCTCAGTAAAACTGAGAAAGCCTACCTCCTAAGGTTACTATCAGGATTAACTATAATAGTATAATTAACTGTACTATTATGTATAGTATAGAATATATTTTATATATATAAAATATATATAAATTTTAGTTAGTTAATATATATATTATAATTAACTAACTATAATAGTGTGGATAAAGTATTTAGTCTAAGAATGGCACCTGCAGAGAGAAGCAGTATCTGAGTTTGAGGTGCTGCCTCCTGCGTCCAGGTCACACACAGCCTTGAAGCCTATGGCGCAGAGTGGAGATGTCTGCTCACTGACGTGCCTGTCCCTCTCCTGCTGGGAAGAAGGAGTCCACCTCTCTGCGTCCCTGCAGTTATAAGGGCTCACGTGACTAGATCTTCCTGACAGCTGTAAGCAGAAGAGACGTGTGGGCTTCCCAGGCTGGAGCACTAGGCTCTGGTGGAGACCCTCCAGCACTCCCTCTCCCTCCGCGAGCATCAGAGAGGAGGCCTTGTGTTCAGATGGGGGAGCCTCGGAGGCAGCCCGAATCAGCAAGTCTCTGCAGGGAAGGCGGCTGCCCTGGAGAGACAGACACTTGGACCCGCGCGGGCTTTGTTGCATGAGACCAAGAAGATTTGAGGTCGTCGCTGCAGGAGAGCCCCACTTGTCCTGACCCTCCGCCAGGAGCCAAGCCAGAAGGTTGGTGTGTGAGTCAGCCCCTCGCAGGCGGGTGGGAACCGGATGGCACCTGTCCTGGGCTGCGCGGAAGCCGCTCAGTCGCACCCTTCTGCTGTAGGAAACAGGGACCCGGTGGTCATAATTTCCATTGTTCAGGAGAAGCCAGAATGAGGATTCTTATTTAAAAAGCAGGCAGTTATTAAGTGTTAGTAATCAAATGAAGGTTTTTTAAAAACCCTCACTGAGCCAAACAAATTCTGCCCGCAGACCTGCTATGCCCCAGGCCACCTGCCATGACTCTGGCCTGTGTGACCGAATCTAAACTTCTTGGCCTGCTGTTCGAAGCCCACCATGGTCTGTCCACAGCCGGCCTCTCCCACAGCTTCCTCTCCCCAACCCTGAACTCTGGCAGCACCCAGCCACTGACGAGTCACCGACCTGGGCCTCTGTCCACTCGGCTTCCCGGGGCCAGCATGGCGCCATGATCAGGTCACTAGACTACATGCGCGATCGCCACCCAGTGAGAGCTGGGTGACCTCTCTGAACACCAGTTTCCTCTTCCATAAACAAAGGTGAACATGACCATCTTACAAGGTGCCCTGCACACTTGTGTCAACACTGCTTTATCAGGCCTGGCCCAGAGGGGGTGCCCGGTCACTGTGAATCACACCCCACTCTCCCCACGAAGAAGGAACGGTCTACAGCTGCTCCCTCACTCCACTCATTGCCACCTGAGGCACTCCACCAACCTTCCTTCACCTCTTTTCACCAGGATCAGACCTGCGTTGCAGTCTTACATCTCCGTGAACCCCCGTGGTCTCTCCCCATCTGCCCCTCGTAGGGGTCACCGTAACTAATTGCTTCTGAGTATAATCTCACCTCTACGTCTGCTTCTTGGAACACCCACACTAGTGGTTTCAGAAAGGAGTGGTCCAAGAAAACAGGTGGAAAGAAGGGCTTGGGACTGTCTCACCTGGCCCATGGAGGGTAGAGGACACCATCCTGGTGGGAAGGTGGGGCACAGGTAGTGCTTGGCATAAAGTGGCGGCTCAGTTGTTGCAGATTTTATGTGTGGTTACCTGGGAGAATGTTCCTGGGCAGGGGCATCCTGCAGCAGGCATGATGGTGCAGGTATTTGAAAGATGGAGGGTGGGCAATCCCTGGACAGACAGCAGCGTTGGCTGGGCACTTTCTCTACCATCTGCCAAGGCAACTCCGACAATTTCACTGGGCTGAGAGCTGAGCTGCTAAGCTGGGTTTGCGTTCTGCAGAGGAGTAATGAGCGACAGGGGGCTCTCAACAAGCCTAATTGTAAGCGCGAGAGCCACAGGACCAGCTGCTGGCTCACAGAGAGGCCCGTCTCTCCCGCACTGGAAGAGCAGAGTTGGCAGAAAAGTGGACCGAAGATCTAATCGTCAGAGGCCTAGAGCTCTAAAGGTATTTGCATGCTGTTCAGCCCAGTTCAGGTCTGTTATAAACAGACCAGGGCCTCGATGGGGAGGACCTGGAACTCGGAAACACAGGACAAGGACATCCAAGGATACTGGCTTTGTAACTCTTCCCAAGCTCTCCGGACTCACAGAGACAGCCTACCCTTTTCCAGGAAGAGCCAGAACTTGGGCCGTGCTGCCCAGGCCTAGCCTGCCCCTCAAGTGATAGGTATTCCCTGAGAACCTGTCCTGCCTCCTCTTATCACTGCCAGGTGAATAAATAAGTCGAATCCTAGCATAATGTAGGTGGTGGCATGCTGGGTCTGAAAGAAACTATCCACCAAAAGAGCAGGAAGCATTACTGAGCATGTTCTCAGTGAGGGTGCAGACCCAGGGGGCCAGGGCACACTATTGCATGAAGAGTGTTCCTCGACTCGGGGATTTGTGGGCACACGGGATTTAGCAATCTAGCATGGACCCGAGGGATGGCCTTGAAAACATGAAGGCCGACTCTCGACGATGTGGAGCTGCCGGAGTTGCTTCAGCAGGTAGAGAGAACGGGATGAAGAGACTGAGGAGAGTGGGCAGGCTGGAAGGGTGATGTCCCGTGGGAGGGCCCCGAGGACACAGCTCACTAAGCCATCAGGAAAGCCCTGGTGGGGGCGCTAGGGAGCCCAGTAGTGGCTCCCGCTTTGTCTGGGGCTAAAGTACAGAGGCTGGCTTTTGGCACATACGATCAGAAGAAAGGAGGCTGCATTTACCAAAAGGACCAGTGAGGTCAGAGGGACAGCCAAGGGAGCTGGACCTATGGGAAGGTGTGAAGATGGGACAGCCAACGAGGGTGCTGCTTACTGTTTCCAACCAGTGTAACAGGAGAATGGGCAGCCATACCGTGCAACACCACTCAGCAAAACAAGGGACAAACTAAGGACAATTGATCTTTGCAACAGCTGGCATGGATTTTGAGGGTCTTATGTCAAATGACAGGAAAAAAAACCACCCCAAAAGTTACATATACACTATATGATTCCACTTGCATAGCATTCTGAAGGTGACAAAACTGTAGAGCTGGAGAACAGATTGGCAGTTGCCAGGGGTTAGGGGCAGGGTCATGGGAGATGGGGAGGAGGGCAGGCATGACTCCGGGAGGGCGGCACACGGGGGATCTCTGGGGCATGGAGTGGTTCTGATCTTGACTGCGGTAGTCTCAGAAATCTACACGTGTGGTAAACTGCTATAAAACTACATATACAAATTTCACGAGTGTCACTTTCCTGATTTCAATCTTGTGTTGTAGTTACGAAGGTGCGACCATTGCAGGGACCAGTTGAAATTAATACAATCTCTTCAGTGCTGTTGTTTGCAATGTCATGTCAATCTCTACCTCAAAATAAACAGTTTTTTAAAAGACAAGAATGGAGAAAGTGACTTAAGCAGTCACCCCAATATAACGTAATCACTTGCTCAGTTACCACAGTTGATCCAATTTTCAGATCTTCGACCCATTGGTGGACAAGATGGCCAGGGTCCAAGAAGAAGGAGCCCTCAACATCATGGCAAGTACATACCATGCTGTTTGTCCCAGTCCTTCCCCAAAGAGACTGACAGCTATTCACTCAGCTGACTGTCCACTGGGGAAAGGGAATAACCAGTCACTTTGCAGACTGTTGGGCAGAAGGTCAGAGTTTACACTGGTACCGGGAGGCTCAGTGTCTCCATGACCCCCTTCCTCGAGCAGGGCCCAAGAGGAACCAGGCATCAGATAGTATTCTGGCTGAAGTCAGGCTCACAGTGGGTCCACTGAGTCCAAAGGGCCCATTCAGTGGCCCTTTCCCTGGACCCAGAGTGGGTCATTGGAACTGATACACTTGGCATTGGGGATAACCCCAAATTTGGGTGCCCGGCCTGTACGGTAAGAGCTACCATAGTGAGGAAGGCCAAATAAAAATTTCTGAAACCACCCCCCACACTGTCAAAAACAATATCACATCTGGGCTGGAGGATGGCTAAGGTTAGTCCCTTCATTAAAAACTCGACACCTACAGTGTCCCTGTTATGTCTCTGTTTAATCAGCAGCCTGGCCTCTGCAGAGACAGATGCTCCCCGGAAATGACTGTGGACTACTGCAAGGAGCAGCTTTGATCGGAGGCTGTGTGCTGGGCATGGCACTTTGCTAGAACAGGTGAGAGGGGCCTCAAGCAGGTGGTATGTGGCATCGCCTTAGGGGATGTGTCTCTTTCCACTCCTGTTAGAGAAGGGGCGAGGGGCAGCTCATACACCCATGGGACAGACATTTGTTTCTAGCTCTGCCGCCCTGGACTCCCCAGCTTCGGAGGTCCTGGTCCCATGCAGCCACGCTCTTGCCAGGACACACAGCAAGGGCCCTGTTGCAAATTATAGCTGCCTCCAGGGCAATTTGGAGCCAAATCAGCAGGAGGAGAGGAGGAGAGGGGCCAAGAAGCACCAGGTAGAGCCCAGGGGGTCCCTTGTAACCCCACTGTCACTATGAATAGACACTGAAGCCATCCTGGCTTGAGTAGGAGTAGCAAGGGTTCAGGAGCCCCTCCCCCAGGGATAAGGGGTGCCATACTACCAGGCATGAGGTGATAGCTGAGAGCCAGGGGACTTCAGAAAGTGCAGTGGAGGAGGGCAGTGGTCATCGGTTATGCAACCAAGATCAAATACAGGAATTGAAGCTGCACTTAGCCTCACAAGCCTTCCTCTCCTGAGTTTCCCTTCAGGTGGGGCGGCCATGGGAGCCAAGGAGGTGCTGTGTCCCACACCTGTGTGAAGAGGGAGAGGTCATGGCCCAAGGGGTGGGCTGTCGTGGCTGCAAACGGTGTCTCAGATCTTGAGCTGCTGGAGCATGATTGACGGGTGACCCGTCCACCTCACTCTGAAATGCCCAGGAAGGATTCTTACAGCCCGATAAGGCCCAGCCTGCAAGGAGGGGCTGGGCTGTGCCGGTGAAGGAGGAGGAGGGGGCAGGCAAACGGAGACCACGAAATGCAGGGCTGGGAGTGGAATCTGCCCCAGGCTCACTGGCAGTGGTGGCCATTTTCTCATCCCTCTCCAGTGACTCACCGTGTGACCGGGTTCAAACTCCTGTCCCTGCAGGACCTCAGTCTCTCCACTCTTACAGTAAATTGGTAAGGATTTATTGGGCAAAGTATCTGAAGCACCCAGAGCAGGATAATAATGAGAGTCCTTGAAACATCTGCGGTTGTAATTGGGACTTGGGCTCACCGTGGGCCTGGCGGAGCCTGGGGGTCTCCGTCTTGAAGACCCTGCTCCCCAGCCAGCAGTGCGCCCTTGTTCCCACTGGATCCCTGGGGTCTGCAGCGGCTCCTCCCCACCTCCCCCTTTCCTTCTCCCACTGAACAAACAGCTTCACTTAAAAAGCCATCTGGGAGGATGGATGGCACAGGGCACATTCTGTAGAATAAGTTTTCAGGGAGAGGAGCCAAGAAATTAAAGGCACAGCACTTACAATTTCAATCTTATTAGGCCTCATAACTCTGACTGTTGGAGAATCGTGGTCCTGTGTTATAAATCCTGCCTCTCCCCACCGCCCGGTGCTCTAGGCCCCATCTCCCTTTGTCTTTGGGTTGGTCCGCTCCCAGTGTCCCAGCTGACCCCCCTTGGGTTAAACTCCCCTTCTTTCGCCAGGACAAGCTGCAGCAGGGCTTCCCCAGTGCAAGACTCTCCTTTGCTGTGTCATCACTGTCCCACCTCGGGGAGCTGCCCTCTCTGGCTGCACGCGTCCTGGGTGAAGGTTTGTCTTCTGTGGGGACAACATGTGGATGCCCTGTGAAGGAGAGATGTGTCCACAGCTGGGATGGATGGTGGCCCTGGGGAGGGGTAATGACCTCCCTGTCAGTGGATAGGTGAGCGCTCCGCAGAAAGGCATCGCAGGAGGCAAACTAGACAAATGGCTGTGGGAGCACGGGCTTCGGAGGCCGAGAGGTAGGTCTGGGCTGAGTCCTGGCCATGCAACCTGCAAGCTGTTTGACCTTCAACAATGACTTCCACTCATCAACCTCAGTTTCTTCATCCAGAAAATCAGACAAAATAATAGTCCTGCCTCCCAGGGTTGTCATGGGGACTAAATGACATAAATGTTGGCAAAACGCTGAGCACAGAGTGAATACTATCAGTCCAGGCATGGGGGTGGGGAGGGGGAGGGAGGCTGCGTTGACTCCCTGAGCAATCTTCCAGAGCAAGATTCCAGACTGCTGAGGTTTTGGGCACCTAAGACTGAGATCCAACAACTCCATTATCATAAGATGATAAGAGTCTCTAAGATTCTAAGGCCTTAAGAAATCATGATTTTATTCTTTTACGTTCCTAAGGCTCGTTAAAAATCTGAAACTGCATGCTTCAAAGAATCACGCTCTGAACCCACACCCACCAGCTTTGTGATGCACAGGAGCGTTTACCTCTGTCCCTCCCCCGACTTCCAATCTTCCATCTTTGTGTCCACCAGCCTTCCTCTTCGGAGGGAGTCCGCTTTTATTCCAATGGCCTTGGTTCCTGGGTCCTCTGTCACAGACACACCAGACCCCTCAGTGTTTCTGAACTTCCTGCACCCCTGCCCTTCCTCCTCACCTCCACTGAACCCCATATCTGCCTACTGAAGTCACCCCTTCAAGGTCCAGGGTGCAAGTAGAACTTCCCAGAGGCTTTCTTCTCTTCCCAATTGAAATCAATAATCAATGTCCTGCTTGGTATTTCCAGGGCACTTTGAGTCACGAATAGAGAAACTCTCACAGTCTGCCTCATTGTTGTTGCTGGGGAGAAGGGCTCTGACCTTCATCCCATGTTAGACCCACCCCCTGGAATCGTTCCGAGACCCCTCCATGCTCTCCAAGGAAGGAAGAGGTATGGCTGTGATTGGTCAGAGATGGGACAATGATTGGGCCATGCTCACTAATGCGCAGGGATAGTGCTAGAATGCAATGGTGCTGGACCAGCTCTCTCCCTGCCCTCCCCCCTCCCACTGCCTGCAGCCAGGACACCAGCGAGCTCTGCAGACCCAGCCAGGAGGAAGCAGCAGCTCTCATTTGACTACCCTTTGACCTCCAGGACTAGTCTAGTCATGGTGCAGTCAGCAAAAGAGAATCTAGTCTAGAAATTCGGACAAAGAATTTAACGCAGGGAACTGGAGCTAAGAAACCAAACAGGAATGATGAGGTTGTCCAGAACTTAGCGATAGCAAGAAGAAGCGCCACTCTGGGATTGGGAGGTCACAAAGATGAGGAGGTGACACCCCAGAGCCCAGAAGCTGGGATTATCCGTGGGAGTCAAAGCCATGGCAGCTCCCCCTGGGGAGCTCTGGGACCCTGGGGCAGGGGGCTGTCCAGTGGGAGCTGGGATCACAGATGGGAGGCAGCTGCTGCTGAAAAATGCCACCTGAAGTCTACCTCCTCACACAACTTTTAAAGCTGTTCGTTCATTCATTCATTCATTCATTCATTCATTTGACAAGTATTTACTGACTCACTGCTAGTCTGAGGCTACACTCTAGGTGCTGGCAATATAGCAGTGAACACAACAGCCAGGAAGAAATCTCTGCCTTCATGAAACTTGATTTCTAATTGGAGGAGACAGACAGTAAAGAGGCGGGATGTATGAGGTGGCCAACTGCCACTCATTCTTCAAGTCTCGGGGCCTCAGGGGCTCCTTCCCAGGGACTCACCCAGACAGGCCTGAGCTCTCTGTGCTCCCAGCCCTCCCCGTGCCTTCTCCATCAGCCAGGCCATGGAATTTCCAGCTCTTGCTGTGGGCCGGGGTCCACAAAGCAGGAGGAGTGAAAGGGCCTGGGAGACCAGCCTTAGCCACCCCAGGTCCGCCCTTTAGCCAGGCCCCACCACTTCTTTCCCTGGGGCCTTCGGGGCCACCCAGGGCTCTTTGTTCCCGAGACCTCAGCCTATAAGCGGGGTGAGGATGCTCTCCTCTCTCCTTCATGGACCCCCAGGAGGCACGGGGCTGCTGTCCCCTGATGAAGGCCTCGGGGTGTCTCCAGGCAGGCTCTCCCCTGCACTCCCCCAGGATGCCCAGCAGCCTCTTCCCCTTTCCTCCTTTCTCTGGGGGATGCAGCTCAGGAGCCACGGACTCCACACACCACGCTGGCCTCTCAGCCCAGCTCCATGGGTTTCATCCAGCTGACCTGTCAGCTAGAATCCTGAGCGTCTTCTGGACAAATCCCTTCTCCCACACAAGCCCGTCCCCAAGGGTGGGACATGTCTGCCTCCAGGACCCCTGCTGGATCTGCCCACTGCCTTCCATTCCCCTGGCCAGCCCATTGCTATGGTCTGAGCTGCCATTGGCTCCTGCCCAGGTGTCCCCTTTCACCTCCTCACTGGGCTGTTCCCGTTCCAGCCTCCACTGAGCACTTGGGGGTTGTTTTAAGAAACCAGTCATACCAAGTCACCCCCTCACACAAAACCCTTCAATGCTGCTCCCGGAACCTTGAGCAAACCCAGCCCGGTGACCAAGGCCCAGGAGGCCCCGTGGGGTCTGGCTGCTGTCTCGTCTCCCTCTTTACAATCCTTCCTCTTCACTCTGCCCCAGTGCCCTTCTTCAGTCCCTCCCACACCCCTTCCCACCCCAGGGCCTTTGCACATGCTGCTCTCACTCCCTAGATCACTCTGCCACCTGCTCTTCAGGTAACCAGCTCCTTTGGGGCTCACCTTAAATATCAGCTCCTACGACCCCCCATCTGAGTTAGTCCCTCCCATTATCCCCCCACGTGGTCTCATGTACATGGCATGCTCGGCCCCATCCCGAGGTATAGCTGTCTGTGTGACTTTTCCTTGAAAGGCCATGTGTCCCTCTGCACTGCGAGCCCCAGGAGGCCAGCACCTGGCTTTTCTTGTTTATTTCTCATCTCTGCCCCCAGTATCTACCGGCACATAGTAGGTGCTTAGGAAATGACCTGGATGGGTGAGTACCTAGAACTACAAGAATGAGAAAGGAGTAAAAAAAATAGAAAGTCCATGTCCCTCTAAGTAGAGCAGAAATAACTGTGAGTGCTGTTAATTGTTTTTATTTGGAGGATGTTGGTTTTCATTTTATTTGATCTTTTAATAACTCACACAGCATAATCAGCTGGTAATTACAGCTCCCATCTCTGGCTTGTGGCTCCTGACTTCGGCTCAGAGGACTGGAACCATTTCATATTTAATCAGTATTTGAGCCAGAACGGTCTCAAGGGAGCGAGCTCACGTCTGAGTGCAGGGTTTAATTCTCAGTGATGTTAATTAGAACAGGAGGGCGACGTGAGCTTGGAGCAGGGCTGCGGGGCGACAGGAATGAGCAGCTCTGCCCGCCTGCTGGCTTCAGCCCAGCGCATAGCAGCTCCACGCTCACCCCCAGTGCGTCCCGTCCCCACCTGCGAGGGGCAGAGCTAACTGCCCAGGTGCCGATCGGCTCTCGGGCCACTAGTAGCTGCCCCTTACGGGACAGTTGAGCCGGTCAGCACCTACAAGTCCACTCACGGGCTTTCTGGAAGGATCCAGGTGGTGAGGGGAGAGAGGACTTTAGTGGTAGATTAGGGCATTTCTAGACTGTCAGCCCATCCCCTCTCCAGGGGGAACAGGTTCTTGCCTTATCTACCACCATCTCCCTCTCCCTGTGCTCACCTGCCTGCCTGCCCTGGTCTGCTGCCACCTCCAGTGGTGGTCGCAGTGGTGGTGGTGGTGGTAGTGGCTGTGGTGGTGGCAGGAAGGGAAGGGAAGGGAAAGGACCTGACCCGCTGGTCTGAGTCACCGTCACACATGCATTTCACCCACCCCGGAGCAAGCTGGCCTCTCTCTCCTGGACTGAGTCTCCTTCACCCCCAGGTCACACCGGTTTGTGTGACTAGAGAGTGAGCTCCGGACTGCAAGGTCTCTGTCCTGACCTGTCATCCCAGCCCCCAGCCCAGTGCCCAGCATGTGGCAGGTGTTCGTTAAGCGAAGGGCTAAGCAGAGAGCAGAGCGGTGTCAGGCAACGAAGATGACGTTTTGGGGGCCAGGTTCATGCCAGTGTCTGCAGCAAGTTAAAGGGGGAATTGCGCGAACCCACCTGGCAGAGACATTTCCCCAAGTGGCTTCCGGGAGAAGGGCCTTCAGCTCACTTGCTGAATTTCAACCTGGTCCATGTTGGAGCATTCTGAGTGCACTCCACATTAGCAAAAGCAAATGGCACAGGACTTGGAACATGGAATGTGTCACATGAGAACTGGAAGGAGCCTTAGTGGACTCACTCTTCCAGCTTCCAAGCGTCTCCTTGGTCGCACTAATCAGGTGTTCTCAGAAAAGCTGAGCCTGGTGATTGCAAGCACTTCCGGAGCACTTGCTGTGTACCCAGAGCTGGCCCTTGACCTCACACATATGAACCCATTTAGCCCTCCCATCAGCCCTTTGAGGGATGTGTGTGCTATTATATTATCCCCATTTTAAAGACAGGTAAGCTGAGGCACAGAGGTGAGGCCCATTGCCCAAAGCCTCACAGCTGGTGAGTGTGTTTGAAACTTGAGCTCTAGAGAAACTCCAACCTGATTTAAACAACAGCCTGGTGACTCTGGGTCTCTGTCTAAGCCCCTCATTTATGATCTATAAAAAGTGTCACAGGGACAGGTCCTGGTCAGACTCTCCTGTAAACTGATGGAAGTGCCATCTGGTAAGTAGTTAGCTCCGGGCCTGGCAAACAGAAGCCATCCACTAGATGGTGAGTAGCCCATCCTCTTTCAAGCAGGGACTTCACATTGGTCCACACAGCATGAGAGGGAAGCCAAAATATCAGAGCCAGAAGGACTCCTGTGTCACTGAGCTCAGAGTCCCCATTGCAGAATAAAAGCCAGAGACCCAAACTGAGAACATAAGTGCGTGCTGCAGAGGATAAATTGCAACCTTATCTGCCATTGATGGAGGGATATTTCCCCCACACCTGGCGTTCAAATACTTCGTTTTAGTACTAATTTTGAGTTTTCAAGGTAACTGCAGGAACCATGGCCCCACGTGGCTCCTAGCACTTGGGTCACAGGCTCCACTACTTGTCCCTGCAGGGAGGAGAGGAGCAGGACTCCTCTCTGAGGGGCGGGGGCTGGAGCGGGGCCTGATGGTCAGCTTCTCTACCATGGAAACAAAGTCCAGTGAAAGGCAGGGTTGTGGGGGAGGCAGAAGGGTCAGTGTGGCATAGGCAGGTAGTAGGGGGCGGGGTGACCATTAAAAGAGGAGACAGGAGGCAGCAGGGGCTGGACTCTGAGGAACCTTGGGAGTCATGTGGAAGATTTTGACCTTGACCCTGAGTGCAGGGGGGCACTCTGTGGGACCAGAAGCCTTGGGGAGAGCTGGTGCGCTGTGCACTTTAAGCAGATCATGATGCTGCCCCGGGCGGGGGGGTGGGCCCCACACAGGACAGAAAGAGGCAGGACCAATAGGAAGCAGGGGGTGTTGTATCAGTTCAGCCAGACACAGTGGTCGCCGGGCAGAGGCAGAAACAGCCAGGATGGAGGAAAGGGCCTGGTGTGGAGAAAAACCGAGGGGAGGCTGAGGAGGAAAGATCTGGTTATCAGTAGGTGTGGGTGCACATGAGAGAGATACGGCAGCTGGTGTGTATGTTGGGGGGGGATGGCGAGGCCACTGGCAGGGCTACCTGGAAGCCCCTTGACTAGATACCACTCATCTCTGGGGTCAGGGAGCCAGAGTGCAGTCCAGACGATCCTCAGCTGTCTCAGGAGCTCTCCGAAGGTTCCAGCAGGCCACCCTAAAGAAACTAAGATGGACAATGAGTATGGAAAGCTAGAAACTGCCCAGGGTCTCCTGGGGCCCTGTCTTCCTCCCACCTTTACACAACAAAGGGAAAATTCCTGTGAAAATAAGAGTTAGGCTTGCAGTAAACAGGTTCGTAATGGTGATGTGCTCACACTTCATTAATTACATATCCTCAATCCACTTAAACCTGGGCCTTTTATTTAGATTTATAGGGACAATTTAGATTTATAAGACTAGTTATTATGCATTAAGTACCGAAAATGCCAACTGGCTTCCGCGGGCAATTCTTACTGAAGTAGAAAAAGGAAAATATGTAAACTCTAATTGCCCTTGAGTTTCGCTTCGGAGCTGACAGGAGTCGGGGAGTGGGGTGGATACGCCTCAGCTCACAAGGTGTTCTCATCTCGCCTGGGTCGTGATTCTGTCCTCTCCATGCTGTTCA
Organism: Tonatia bakeri; assembly: GCA_004024845.1. Classification (NCBI taxonomy): domain Eukaryota; kingdom Metazoa; phylum Chordata; class Mammalia; order Chiroptera; family Phyllostomidae; genus Tonatia; species Tonatia bakeri. Next base: position 60,426 of record PVIA01005583.1, read on the forward strand.
TTTAAATAAGAGCCAGACATCACACCATGACTGAGACACGCGACTGCCGGCCGTGGAAGGTGCTGTCTGGAGCCGTGTCTGTGCCAGTCACATGGTGAAGGACAAACGGGGCCGGCGAGGCGTGGTGGAAGGAGCACTGGGCAAGGAGCCCAACAGGAGGAGCACTGCACGGGGCATTCGGGGCCCTGCACTGCAGTCCGGCTCCCACATGTACTTCTTTGGGTGGACTCATGACAGTGGGAAGGCTGGGGGTAGGTGATCTGATGCCCTTTCTAGCTCTGAAGTCTGATGCATGTGGAAACGTGGTTTCACCTCCAGATGGGGGATGATCACTCAGTTCTCGCCAGCTGTGAGGACCCATGGCTGTGACTTCCCCAGTGTGTCTCTGCCACACACCAAGCCCATGGCTTTGAGGAACCTGAGGGGCCACACAGCACTGCCGTGGCCTGGTGGGCACTGTGTTGGCAGGTCTCCCTCTGAGGGGGTCAGGCCCAAGCCACTGGCAGAGTGGAAGGGAAAGAAATGAGAATGGTGATGGCCAGGCTCTGGGTTGGGGGTGTGCATGGTCCCATTGGTGAAACAAGACACCTGGCTCCCAGCAGCAAGATTTGGGGGAGTCCAGGAGGCCCTGAAGGATGCCTGGAGGCTGCTAGTAATCCACTTCAACATTCTGATTTTCCAGAGGGGAACGTCACAAAGTTCCATAGCCTCATAGTGACATGTTGGGAGACCTCGGATCTCTTCCCAGCTCTACTACCTGAAAGCAATTTGACAAACCACTGAAGAGTGTATGTTTCACTTCTGCTAGCAACTTCCCTCCCCCGGGTCTCTCCTGGGGCCAGGCACAGTGACCTAAACTCAGCCGTGACTCTTCTTCTTTGGTTTCCAGGAGCTGGCTCTTCTGCTCTGTCCGTTTCTTAGATCCGTGGAGAACATGCAGCAGATGGGGCTGCAGGGAGTGCCTGGAAGCCGCGGTGGGAGGTCTGCCTCCCAGGACTGTTTCTGTGACCAGGGTGACAATATTAGCAATACTCACTGAGCACCAAAGCCTTCAATGTATCAGCCTGTCTAATCCTGACAGCTCTCAGAGGAGGATCCTGGGCTCCCCCACCCGATGGATTTGAGGCCATCTCAGAGAGGTTAAGTGCCTGTCCAAGGTCACACAGCCAGAAAGAGGCAGAGCAGGGATGAACCATCAGATTTGCTTGACGCTGAGCTCTCCCTCCTTTCCCAGGCTGCCTTCCTAACAGGTCTCCCTGCCACTTGTCACGTCCCCCTGTAACTCCGTCCCTAAGTGTCCCGTGCCCCACAGCCCACCGTGGCTCCCTGCTACCCCCAGAATGAGTCTCACTCCCACCTTGGGGTGCTGAAGGCCCTTCTCAGTTGCCTCTGACTCTTGCAGCTCCACCAGCCTCCTTCATGTCTCGCCACACACAACACAAGAAACCATCCCCACAAGCCTGGGGTTTCACGGCTCTAGGTCTCTGGAGAAGCTGTTTTCTCTCCTGGACACTGTTCCTGCCAGAAGTGGTCTCCCTTCCTCTGAGCTGCCATGGGAGCTCTGGAGCTCTGGCCTCATGTCCCTGCTTCACTCTGTCACATCCTCTGGCCAGGGACTGGCCCTCTTCTATAAAGCTCCAGACAGCAAACATTTCAGGCTGTAAACCGCATTGCCTCTATTGCAACTTCTCAACTCTGCTAGCATGGCTGTGTTCCGAAAGAACTTTATTTAAGGATATAATATATAAATATCATATAATTTTTATGTTTTACAAGACATTATTCAGTTGACCCTTTTTGGGTCACCAGTTTACAAATTTGAAAATTATTCTTAGCTTGCAGGCCAGGAAAACGTGGCTGGCTGGATTTGGCTTCTGGACCACAGGTCGCCGGTTTCCTCTCTACATGGTAAGCTCCCTAAAGGCAGAAATCGTGTTTCATTCAGTTCTGTATCTCAGTACGTACTTGTTGAGCGAATGAATTAATTTACTATCAATCTGCAGGGAACACACCTGAGGAGTTCACAGTCACCATGTGGGAGAGGAACGGCTTCTCTCCTCCAGCACCTTCTGCTCTCCTATCCACACTCCTATTTTCCAAATGTAAAAGGAAGGATACTAGCAAAGCATGCTGGGAAGTGTAGTTTTCAGGGTCCAGTCCCACAATATAGAGGAGAGGAGGGGAGAGTGGGAATGGAGCTGATAGCAAATAGTACCCTGTCTGCCACGGTTGGACTGCTCAGACGCGTTCTCACCCTTCCACCCATTTTCATGAATAACAACAGCTTCCATGAACAGGAGCTCCAGTGCCATGCTTTCACCCAACATGATTAATTCTCCTGCAAATGAACACACCTTGACTCTTTCCCGGAGGAGGGAGACACTAAGTTCCACCCACGACTCTCCTCAACTCTGGGTGATGAGAATTTTTCCTCCAGTTTCATTACAGTCTCACCTGGATATTCTGTTAACTGAGAGACTACAGTGGTCTAGATCCTTATAGGCATATCTAATATAAAGTAGTGGAGAAAAAGAATGGGGAGATACAAATGTATCTTCATTTATTTGAGCCACTGTAAGAAAATTACCATAGATGGGGTGGCTTATGAACAGAAGAATGTTATCACAATTTTAGAGGCTAGAAATCCAAGACCAAGGCATGCGCAGATGTCATGTCTAGGAAGAGCCCGTTTCCTGATTCACAGATGGCCTTCTTTCTGTCCTCACATGGTGGAGGGGGCAGAAGAGTTCCCTGGGGTTGCTTTTCTAAGGGCACTGACCTCATTTATGACAGCTCCACCCTCCTGACCTAATCACCTCACACAGGTCCCACTGCCTGAGACCATCACCATGGAGGTTAAATTTCAACACAGATTTTGAGGGAACACAAACATTCAGTGTATATAAAATGGCTAATATATATAAACATCAAACAAGAAAGTAAAATATTCATAAGTGCTACTGTATTTCTATGACTGAGCAACAGGTTATAGTTAATATTTATAACTTTCTTCTTCTATCATCCTTTGGCCCTGAGATAGGGCCCTGCCTGGTCAGTATTATTTACCTTATGGGTAACTTACACCTTTTTCTTAACAGGTTGGATTCTCTCATGAGCCTGCCTTTATGGGGTTGATACTGTTTCCCATTGCATTCTACTAATGGGGGCATTCAAAAGAATCCTCTGCATTTCAAACAGAGACGCCCCTGCCCTCTTTGGTGCCATCCAGTTTGCTCTTGATAACGGGACACCTCACCCAGCTAGTTCGGAACCCTCACTGTCTGTTGGCTCGGTCACATGAGGAGCCCAGATTGGCTGAGCTGCCATCTTAGCTTCTAAGGAATCATTGCCGTGTTTCTTAGTGGAAACATTCTTTCCATGGGGACTACTGGATTTCACTCATCGGAGCCCACATTGTAAGGGCAGGAAGCAAGTATTATAACGGGGCCCTGGGTATAAAAGGGAGAAGAAACACTCTTGGACCCGTGAATCCTGGCTAAGGAAAGGACACACCATGTGCTGGTGGCCAGTTCACAGGATGTACTCCATCCTGTAGGACCCCACCCAGAATTGGGGAGGTGCTTTCCTTCAGGTGGAGCATAAATTGAGTCATCAGTGGGCCGATCAGGACAGCTGCTTCAGTGAGATGCAGGGTTACTGTGAATTCCATTCAGCTGAACCCAGTGCTCATGTTTTATTCTGGAAAATCTATTCCTGAGACAGCAGCAATGCTGCATGGGACATCCTGATAACAAAAATGATATTCTGTAGATTCATAGTTAGAGGAACTAGAAACATTAGTGTCTATTCCTCCAAGATAAATGCCCGCCTCCTCCTGATGGAGAGAATAGAAAGTAATTAACCTGCCACCAAACAGCTGGTTGGTCATCCCAGGAAATATTGCCATACAAAGAGCTCTTCTTTGGACTCTGATATTGAAAGATTGGGCACTTGTTAGTGGCTATAGCCAGATTAGGCTTGGTAAAAGGAAATGCACATCATTAAGTTCCCGCACAGCTTCCATGCTTGCTGTCATGGCCATGATACTGGGGAGTGTTACAAGCTCAATGGGTCTGGGAAACAGGCCAGCTCACATCCATAGGATGGCCATCTTTTCAGCTGATTATTGTTTGCATCTTCTGCAGCAGTGACCTTTGTACACTCTGCCATCCTATCTCTTCCCCCAATGTCCTTGTCACCAGTACCTCCATTTGTACTTCCCATTTCCTTCCATGGAACCGAATTTTAGATCCAGCCCAGAAATCAAGGTGAATCTTTGCCTCTGTATCTCCCAACTCAGAGGCACCTCCTGAAGTTCTGTTCCCTGACAAAATGTCCCTCCATTTCTGCCTTTCAGGGACACTCCCGAGTGGGGTTATGTTGCTGTAGCCATCCACTCTCACTGGTGCCAGCATGTCACGTAGAGTCACCGGTAAGCTGAGCCCAAGGGTTTTCTGCTTCAGCGGCCTCATCTTGGGGAAGTTCCCAGGACCGCTGATGGGAGCTGAGGGGAAACTATCAATGAGGCAGGAGTGTGTGCAGTGGGATGATCCCCTTGTGTGTGCAATTTATTTGCACTCTTAAAACTTTCCTGAGGCCAAATTGTACAGACTCCTTTCACCTGAGGTTGGATTACTTCTGTATTAAGTCCAACCTTCCAACTTGTTTGGTCAGAGGACACCTAGTTCACGATGCCCAGCTCGTCCAGTTGTTTGTTCCATGATCACTTGTTTGTGATGTTCAGTCTCTCCAGGGACCCAGGAGCAAGGCAGGATGTGCCTTTCAAATAGGAAACAATCTAGGAAAGAAGGCATGTTTTTACATCAAACACTGTGAATCCCCTTCTAGCACTTGCCACAGGCTTGTTACAGCATCCCTGCTTGTCACATAAACTCTGGTCACCATTAGATCCTCTGGGTCAACAGGGCCAGATGGCGAAGCAGGCTGGACCTGCTGCAGATCTTTTCTTTGTTCTGTGCTCCACTCAAAATTGGTGGCTTTATATGCTATAATTTTGAGTGGAGGTAGGTGTTGTAAGGCACAGAAATTTTTCTTTCTCAGTGGATGAGCTATCCCCAAATTCCCCTTACCACTGGACTCGAGAAACTTCACCAAGGAGACAAGCCACAGACAGTTCTTGGGGTTATTTCTCAACCATCTGACGTGCATGTAGCTTCAGAAGGCATTTGAAGTACGGTCAACTTCCTGATTTCAATTAGCATGATGTCATCAATCTGATGAATCAGTGTGATGTTGCACAAGATACCAGAATGATCAAGCTGCCTCAGACTAGATTATGACAGATCAAGAGAGCTGAGAAAGCCCAGAGACAAGCTAAGACGCCTTCCGGGTTAAAGTAAACTGCTTCTGGTTGTCATCGCAAATGAGTATAGAGAACAAAATATTTGTCAGTTCAGTAACTGCAAACAGCGTCTGACACAGTGCTTTTCACAGGGCTAGAGGCAGTGTTGACCTCAATAGCACCTGCAGTTGGATTCCCTACCTGATTCATTTTATGATGACTATTGTCTCGGGTATAACTAACTCCCTCTTGAAGAGGCCAAACAAGCAAGTTGAATGGGGGTGTGACCAGAATTACCACCCCTGAGTTTTCACTCTGATGAAATTAAGAAATGAAGGTTAATTTCCTTAGACAGAAGATGGAAGCTATTTCTGATGACAAACAGGGTCTCAGGGTGATGCGGAGGAGCAGGTCGCTCACATGCATTTGAGTCCTCATGCTGGTTCTCCGGGTCCCTCTCTTTCCCAGCAAATGCCTTAACTGTCACTTAGGAAAACTGACAAGACTGGGACTTCAACTCATCTTGTATTTCTGGAACTCACAAGGACAAATTTGGAATCTGATTTTCAGTTGTATCTGTCCTGTAGCTACCAAAGATAAGAGATCAGCATAGAGCCACCAAGGATGGTCCCCAGTTTGGTGACCATACTTTGAGTTGATAGGTTAAAGCTGTGAGTTTGTGAATTTCTTCTGTAAACCCTTCACTACAATCATAAGTAACCATCACACCCCTAATTCCTTGTAAATAGTCATCAATACTACCAAAACGGTCAAATTAGCAGCCACTTGGTCTACCTAAAGTTGTATCTTCAATTGGCATTGCATCCCACAGAACTACATAATTTAAGAAATTTTTATAATTTTTGATTAGTAATTTTGATGTCACTGCTTCTCAGAAGTTCCAGGATCCCATTCGTCACTGGTAATGAGGTCATCACTGCCTGGCAGACATCCAAGCCCAAGTCCCACTCTCTCTCTCTCTCTCTTTTTAAAGATTTTATTTATTTATTTATTTTTAGAGAGGGCAAGGGAGAAAGAAAGAGAGGGAGAGAAACATCAACGTATGGTTGCCTCTTGTGCACTCCCTACTGGGGGCCTGGCCCACAGCCCAGGCATGCGCCCTAGACTGGGAATTGAACGGGTGGCGTTTTGGTTTGTAGGCTGGCACTCAATCCACTGAGCCACACCAAGTCCCATTCTCATTGATCTGTTTCCTATGATTACTCCTGGGACCAAGTGCTATAACGTTCAGGGTTCATTGATGGAAACCACAGAGAAATTTCAAACTTAGGAGATTTGATTCAGGGAACTGCTGGCAACTGCCTTAAAAGAGCTGAAGGAACAAAAGGAGAAGGCAAGAGAACTCAAAGATGATTAGTAACTTTCAGGAAGCTGCTACCATTCCTAGGAATGAGGTGCTGTTAACAGAGCTGAGGACCATACTTCCTGCTGGCTGGGGCTGGGGTGGTGGTGCTTGCTGCTGAGGTGTTGCTGCTGTTGCAGTCACTGATTCAACAGCTGCCAGAGTCACCCAAGCCCGCTGCAGCTCCCAATGGAGCACCAGAGGAGATGAAACTTCTTCCTTCCAGATATGCCAGAAAAAGAGAGAAAGAACACCCAATGACACCTCCCTTCCTAGCACCTTCCTGTTTTCCTCTGGAGCCTCCTACTGGCCACAGGTGACTGTGAGAGAGGTGACAAGGGAGCCTGGCACATACAGGTTGCAGGCATTCAGAGGAAACAATGGAGCAGGAATAGAGGGAGGAGAAACAGCAAACAGACACACGTTGTGCACAGTGGTCCATGGCTTATATTTTTATAACAAAAATAAATATGTTTGAAAAAACAGCTCTGTTACTTACTAGTTGGGTGACCTGGAATAGGAGTTTAACCTCTCTGAGAATCAATTCCTCCAGACAGTAACATCCACTACACAGAGTTACTGTATGAGGACTAAAGGAGATGAGCTATGTAGAAGTACCTGACACAGAGTCTGGCGTATGATGGCTCCATCTTTACTCAGTGACCTTGAACTAGTGCCTGGGCCACTCTGGGGCTCTATTTTCTCGTGTGTTAAATGAACAAGGGTGGACTGAAGGCCCCTTAAGATCCTTCCAGATGTGATGAGCTGCTTGGCTATGAATCACCTTTAACTAAAATGAACAGATTGGGACTGTCAGGAGAGGTCGATGGAGGATCTGGCTGCTGGGAAGGAGCCCAAGGGAAGAACCACGGGGCGGGAAGAGAGGCTTTAATTGTGTCTGAGTGTTCTGGGCTGTGCACTTTGCTGGAGAGCATCTTTAAATGACAAACAGATCATACTTCAGGGGCCTGAATGTGTCTTATAACTCTTGGCTAATGTCACCCTTGGCAGCAACAACTGTGGTCTCTATTCCCTTTGATAAGCTCACTTTGTTCAACACTGCTCAGATAACAGGAGACTGCCTGCCTGGGGCAGTGTGTTCCGTACCCCTCACCCCGTGGACGGGAAGCACAGCTGCCTTGTGTTAAAGGCATAGTGAAGGTTAGGTTTGTACACTCTGGGGCCATTCAGGAGCCAGCACACCTGAGCTCTGGGAGTCTTTCAATCTGGGTTGGAATCAGGCTTCTTGGGGCTCAGGTTTCCAGGACAGTTGACTGGTTTAGAGCCTGATGATTGATTAAGAATATGAAGGTTTTCATCTCCTCTTGAGGAGTTCCGGCCAAGATGGAGGCACAGGTAGAAACCCCACACTTCCTCGCACAACCAAAAGGAGGAGAACGACCAATCTAAAATCAATAAACAACTAGAAGTGCCAGAAAATCAAACTGCATGGAACTCCAACAACCAAGGAATTAAAGAAAAAATCAACCAGAACAACCAGACCGGTAAGAACCCACGGTAAGGCCATGCCGGCAGGGGCAGCTCAGAAAAACAGAGGTAAGGCAGTGGACCTCGCAGCGGGGCTGGCTGAAGGCAAAACTGAGACTCATACCTGACTGTGGACTATGGCAGGAGGGTTGCCACGGTGGGAGAAACTCCCAGACTCACACGAGAATCTGTTGGAAAGTGCACCAGACACAAGCAGGGAAGCTGCATTGTTCCCTCTCTGGCCCCTCCCCCACAGGAGGGTTGCCCTGCTCAGGTGAATACCTAAGGCTCTGCCCCCTTACAACTTAACATGTGCACCGAGACAAAGAAATACAGTATGGCCCGAATGAAAGAACAGAGCAAAACTCCAGAAAGAGAGCTAAGCGATGAGGAGACAGCCAACCAATCTGATGGAGAATTTCAAGTCCTGCTAATCAAAATGCTCACAGAACTGATTGAGCTTGGTCGAAAAATGAAAACACAAATGAAAGATACCCAAAATGAAATAAAGCAAAATATTCAGGCAACCAACAGTGACAGGAAGGAAACCAGGACTCAAAGCAACAATTTGGAACAAAAGGGAAAAATAAACATCCAACCAGAACAGAATGAAGAAACAATAATTTTTAAAAAATGAAGAGAGACTTACAAACCTTTGGGACAACCTGAAATATTCCAATATCCGAATTATAGGGTGCCAGAAGGAGAAGAACAACAGCAAGTAATTGAAAACTTATTTGAACAAGCAATGAAGGAAAACTTCCCCAACCTGGTAGAGGAAATAGACTTCCAGGAAGTCCAGGAAGCTCAGAGAGTCCCAAAGAAGTTGGACCCAAAGAGAAACACACCAAGGCACATCATAATTACATTAGCCAAGATTAAAATGAAGGAGAGAATTCTAGAAGCAGCAAGAGATAAGGGGACAGTCACCTACAAAGGAGTTCCCATTAGACTGTCAGCTAATTTCTCAAAAGAGACCTTACAGGCAAGAATGGGCTGGAAAGAAGTATTTCAAGTCATGAAAGTCAAGGACCTACATCCAAGATTGCTCTATCCAGCAAAGCTTTCATTTAGAATGGAAGGGCAGATAAAGTGCTTCCCAGATAAGGTCAAACTAAAGGAGTTCATCATCACTAAGCCGTTATTACATGAAATGCTAAAGGGACTTATCTAAGAAAAAGAAGATCAAAAATATCAACAATAAAATGACATCAAACTCACAACTATCAACAAATAAACCTAAAATAAAAGAAAAACAATGAAAACAAAAACTAAGCAAACAACTAGAACAGGAACAGAATCAGAGAAATGGACATCACATGGAGGGATTTCAGTGGGGAGGGGGAAGGGAGGAGTGGGTAGAAAAGGTACAGGGAAGAAGAAACATAATTAATAGGCATAAAATAGATGGGGAGAAATAAAAAATGGTATCAGAAACAGAGAACTCAAAGAACTTATATGTACAACTGAAGGACAATAACTAAGGCAGTGTGGGGGGGATGCTGGAAGGTTGGGGGCAGGGCGGATAAGGGGGGAAATTGGGAAAACTGTAACAGCATAATCTATAAAAATACTTAAAAAAGAATTTGAAGGTTTTGATCCAGGCAGAGATGGATTTGAGGTTTTGCTTGGCCACCTGCTGACAGACGTCATTCATTGACTTCTCTGAGACTCAGCTTTCTTATTTGTTAAACTGGAATAACAATAGATGTTGTTTATCATTTATATTATTATTATTATCTATATTATTATAATTTGCTCAGTATGTCCTCCCTCAGTGTCTCCTCCTAGACCCCTGTCACCCTGATTTTAAGACCCGTGCACATGGACACATGTGTGGGGATGGTCTGTGGGAGTCGGGGGTCGGAGGGACAGAGGAGGCCAAAGGGGGAAAATTGGACAACTGTAATAGAATAAACAAATTTTAAAAAAGAACTGAACTTGAAAAAAGAAAAGAAACTACCCACTTCTACTATTCAGATGACACAATTCCAACAAGGTTACCAGTTAGGTTACCCTATCTATAACCATGCAGAATCTTCTTTGATCTGAACTTTTCTTTCCTTTTGATTCCAATCAGCCTCACCCAGCCTAGGAGTACCTGACTCACCCACGTTCCTCTCCCTTGGAGGTCATTAAGCCCTCAGGACAATGAGGTTCTGGTCGGCATCAAAAAATCGTAGGAACAAAGCCTTGGGTCTGTCGACCACAGAGACAGAGTTCCCATTGAACTGAAGATGATATCTAGCCCTCCGTTGTGTTTCAGCTCCGGGAAAACAGGACAAACCCACTGACCTCACCCTTGTGAAACCAGACAGAGAGACGCCACGGCTGACCTCAGGGCCAGATGCACTGATCAACTACCCACCACCCCAGCCCCGAACAACCCAGAGACCATGACCCTGACTCCTTTAGTCATCATAACCAGTGATCTTTCCCCTATATAACCCATCCACTGGAAGCCATAAAGGAGCCAGGTCTTAGGGCAACTGCTCGCTTGTGACCCTGGGTTTGGCACCATTTCCTTAACCGATAAGCCTGTACTTCCTTTGCTCAAACTCTGGTTTGAATTTGACCAGGCTTTGATGTGTGCAGGGGAATGAACCCCTTTAGTTCAGTAACATATCTACTTAGATGAGAGTAAAAGACCAGGCTGGACCAATCAGATGATAGGTTCATGGAGTGCATAGGTGATTAATCAGATTCCTTTCTGGGACTACTTACGCAGACATGGGCGACACGTTGGCACACTGGCAGATCTCTCTCCCCTCTAGAGTCACCGAGTGGTACAATGCGAGACTGGAGCTGCCAATGGTAGGATTCTCACTTCTCTGGCTTCCTCTTGAAGAAGTCCACTCACAAAAGGAGAGAGGGGTCCTCTCAGAAACTGAAGTTCAATGAGCAGAGGTAGACAGAGAGAGAGAGACAGAGAGAGAGAGAGAGAGAGAAAGAGAGAGAGAGAGAGAGAGGGCTCTCCTGACCTAACTGAGGTCCCTGAACACAGCTCTGCCTGAGGCTACCTGTCCCCATTTTCCCACGTCTACGAGACACTCGGTTTCCTATTTGGTTAAGCCAGTTTGAATTGATCTCTGTAATTTTCAACCAAAGAAACCCCAACTAACACATCTACTTCTTTGGCATGTTGTCAAGATTAGATGATATCACTTTAGTAAAGAACTTAAAACAGCTCATAGGACATGTTCAGTGAACATTGGCTTTTATTATTGTTCTTACAGTCATTTTTCTGTTTGTCACATTCATCTCTGGCCAGAGAGACCCTGTGACACGTGACGTTTGCACGTAATGTGTCTTGTACCCCAAACACTTTTCCCAGCACTTCACATGGCTTCTTATCATCATTCGGGTCTCAGCACACATGTCCTCTCCCCTGAGGGGCTCTGTACATGCCCACCTACAGTTGGCCTCCTCCTCACTCTCTGAGGTGCTTCCCAGTCCTTTTCCCTCCTCTTGGTTTTCACAGCATATTCATTAGTGCTTTGCCCATCGTCTGCTTCCCCAATCAGACTATGAGCTCCAAGAGGGCACAGAAACCATGTGAATCCTGTCACTTCCATGTCCCATGTGTTAAACACAATGCCTGATACATGCCAGGCACTTGTGTCACTCAGCCACTGTTGTGTAACAAACCACTCCAGAAGTCAGTGTTTAGAACAGTTAACTCTCATTTATGTCTCACAGTTTGGTTGGAGGTCAGTTACCCTAGACTGGGCTTGGCTGGATAGATGTGCTTCAAACTACAGACATGGCTGAGCTTATCTCTTTGCTGCATATTGGGCTCAGGCCTGCCACATATGCTGCTAAACGAGTGCTCATAGAAACTCCACAGCAACACCAGCCAATCTAAGCCTGGACCACATCAGCTGCTTGAACCCTCTCTCAACCTTGAAACAGACTGCCATCTCAATAGCCATGCTAGCCAGGCTCAGCCCCATCAAGCTCTATCATCAATCCTCTCCTCAACCACAGAGCCTACACACAGTAGGGCTGCAAAACCATTGCTGGGTGCTTCATTGTCTGGTTGGTTTTCATGTGATGGGGTAGCCAGAGTTAGTGGAAGCCCAGGAACTGAGAAGGTTCTTTGAGGAAAAGGCAGCATGCCTCAGTTCTTAGCCCACCTCCTCCTCTCCTCTCTCCCTGGGGTGGGAAGAGAGAGCCTGCCCAAGCATAGCACTTTATGCTCATTTCAAAGTAATCACTGCACTTTCTTGGACTGTGCTTTTTCTCTGAATGAATTCTTTGGCTTCTCTCCCTTTCCTGTATATCCTTTGCACTCCCTCATTGCAACCTGAAATCACCTCCCAAATGAACTACCAGTACCCAAGTCCTTGTCGTAGGTCTACTTTGCCACACCCTATCTAAGAGAGATGTCTCCTTATTCCTTCCTCCTCAAAGGGGTCAAGTGCTCTGATGTCTATTCAAACATTTTTCATGACAGAGTGTCCTGTGCAAGACTGGGGGCCTCAGAGCTAAGCATGTGTCCTTGTCACCTAGCACATTACTGCAGCAAAAAGATGACCAATATATTTTTCTTAAGTGAATTAATAAATGAATGAATGAACAAATAGTTGTGTCTCTAGGGTACCTAAGCTGGATGTCTATTTCGAAGAAATTTATGCTGATGTGTCTGACTCTGCCAAAGTCAGCCTTCTCATGCCACATCAAAGGGTCTAAAACTGCACACTCCAGCAGCCCCGGAGGGCCTTCACTCTGCCGTCCCATTCCACCATTCATAACACAATCATCTCCATTCAGCCAGGACATTCTCCTGCTATGAAAAGTCCTCAGACTCAGGAGGAGGTTCTGACTCCAGTTAAATAAAGGGTAAAGAACAGAATGAAATGCTATTATAATATGATATAATTCAATCCTGCCTGCCAGAAAATGTCACTCTGGAGAGATAGATTTGGCCCAGCTGGACTCCAGGGCTCATTCAGAAGCATTCGGACAACTGCCTGTTCACAACTGATGAGCGCAGCCCCAGGAAATGGTAATTTTAACATCAATTTATTGAGCACACATGCATGGGTCAGAGTTTCCAGTAGGAGGAATTAAATCATTGTTGGGGAACTGAAATGGCTGCTGCCAAGCTGAGATCAGCTAAGTTGCACAGACCACATATGGCTTTGATACCCCTGGAGATGGTGGAGGGATGTATTCTACACATCCAGAATACCCTGGGAACTTACACTCAGCAGCTGGTCCAGCAAAAGGGCATTCTACAGGTGAGAAACTGAGGTCATACACAATGAGTCATTGGCAGACCTGGGACTCTGAGCCTGAATCCAGACAGCTTTTACCCCACCCATGGCTTCTCTGAAGGGCAGGTTGGTGAGAATCAGAGTGAAAATACAGACAGACAAACAAACAAAACTCTGGACCCATTCACAGGCTGTGTCATGGAAGGGGTGATCTGGTGCTGAGAACCTTGCGAAGCTTCTTCTCTTCTCTTGGTCTGTTTTCTCATAGTATAATGAGGAAGCTGATGATTTCTGAGATTAGTTCTACTTCCAAAAATATGTTACTTTGGACCTCAGTTTCTTGTCTTTGAAGTGAACATAATGCTTTACTTCCCACACTGCTGTGAGGATAATACCTACTTCAGAAGCTTGTTGGCACAGTTGTGTGAAATAAACCCTGGGACAGTACTGTCATGCTTCACAGATTAACAGCAAAGTGATGTTTGAAGTGGAGTCAGGGCCACATCTGAACTGCTGGCAAGAGCAGAGGGGAAACTGGTGCATTAGTTCCCAGATAAGAAGCTCTAGAGCCAGGAGGGAGGTCTCTGGCTGGGCTATAGTGCTTAGAGTCCCTGAAGAGCTCCCTGTAGGATGAGGGAGAGCTTTATGACAAAATCCCCTTCACTGTCACAATGAGTAGGTGGAATTACAGATCTCAAGATGTCTGCCAAGGGAGACTAGCAAGTTCTGGGCTGTGGGCAAAGAGCTGGGGGTGGAGGTGGGGGAAGAAATACACAAGAGGAGTGGCAGGACAAGGACAGTGTCCTTTGTGGGGTGCAAAATATCCAAAGTATGGGCTCTTGAGTCAGGAATACAAATGCTGGATTTATAACTCATTGGTTAAATGATTGAGGGAAACTCAACTTTTCTAAACCTCAGTTTACACATCTATAAAATGGGAAGTGAGAATGACACCTCTCTTATAGGGACGATGGTGGCAAAACTCTTAGCACTACACCTAGCCCAGGTTATTTTTTGTGGTGATAGCAATAGCAGCAAGAGTAGTTGCTGTAAGTCTACCAAGTGATGACTTCTTTAAGGAGGGAATGCAGAATCCACCCCACTGACTATGGGGGCAAGACAAGAAAGGGCTGTGTTTTTAGACAGAAGCAAGTGGGTTAGTCTGAGCTGACTGAAATCTGAAGAGGCACAGAGATCCAGACCACACAAATGAAGGAGTGCAGTTAACAACTGATTGTGTTAATGGTAGCAGGAATTATTCATGTCAGTCTAACAGCAATTATATTAGTGGGAAGAAGAGTTATGAATCCATGTTCTAATGGTGGCTGTAATGAGTATTGTAATAAGAAGCTGCAGGCAAATTTCATCTCATGGATCAATCAAGAAGAAATTTAAATGGAGAATTATGAGTGAATCATTGTCCTGTGTACAATTGCAGAATAAATGGGTGTAAATGTTAGAGCAACAAGAGGGGAATTCACATAGCTCAGCCCGACTGTGAATGACACGTGAGACTCAGAAAATAAAATGGTGTTTCCAAAATTCTACAGAGAGTGAGTAATGGAACCCAGACCCAAACTCAGTTCTGTCTAAAACCAAAACTCCATCCACTTGTCAAAGTTGACCACCATTGAGTCTTTGTCTATGACTAACTGTTCCTGGCCTCTCCTGCCCAGCAAGACTGGATATCGCAATGGTTTAGGAGAGAGGAATGTGGACATCCAGAGTGAGAGAAGATTACCTTCAGTGCTACTGGACTATATAGTCCAGTAGGATATATAGGATATATAACCAGAAACTATGGTTTACAAAGTTATAAGGCCGGATTATCTTTAAAACTGTAGAAATGGGGGTCATTGCTGGAACGGCCCTTTGAGAGCATCACGTGCATCCCCTTACTTTAAAGATAGATAAACTGAGGCTCAGATGGGAAAGATGTCTTTCCCAGGGTCATGGCATGAGCAAATGGTAGAAGTCAAGGACTAGAGCCATATTTTTCTGAACTTTCCCCAGTCCTTTCCCCTCTATAGCTTGATAACATTCTCTAGTCATTTGTAAATATGTGGTGGTCTAGAAAACATAGTCAGTAGATGCAATGACTTGTCATGACTGGGCTTCCCATATGTCTTGACACCATTAACCAGAAGGTACCAGATTATTTTTCATGGACCTGAACAATGGCAGACCCTCTCCAGCCCGTGCTCCTTGGTGTGGATCTGTCCTTGGTCCTGAATAGGGTTAGCATTTTAACAGATGACTTCTCAGCATAAATTCCCTACTCTATTCCAGCCTGTGAGGAATGAATGGAAAGTAGAGAAGATGGCTGACTACTGAGGACTGGAAAGTAATTTTTATAACATTATTACATTATAATTTATAAGTAGTAAAATGGACACATTTTAAGTTTGTGGGTCAACGACTTTGGACAAAATTATACGCATATGGATTATACTGACACAATCAAGATATAGGAAGCTCCCCCAGTCCATCCAGCTCTTCCCATCTATCCATCTAGCATTGTGGGATATGATGAACCAGGGCCCAAGAAATGGTGAAACCTTAGGACAGGAACAGGAGGGCCAGAGAAGTCTTCTTGGAGAGAATGAGCTTTAATCCAATGTGAGTGGGTGTTACTCAAAAGGGTGATTGACAAGAGAACTCCAGGTCTGAATTTGGGGTTAATATCACTTATGTGTCTTACTATTTCTAGCTTTGTGGTTATGGGGGAGAAGAACACTTCTTTACCTTTCTGAAATCACATCTCACTTAGATACTATATTTTTAAGCCATTTAAGCTCACAGCTTTGTTTATGAAAATAACAGCCAAACCCTCTTGCCAAGGATCATGATTTTATTCTTCAGTAGTTACACCAATGAGGAAAAGGGCAAAACCACCCCTATCAACCTTCCACTGGGGGATGGAGTGATGAGCTTGTTTGCCAAAGAGTGGGATAAGTCACATCTGCCACAATAAACCCTAAAAGGCTTTTGAAAACACAGACCCAGAGTGATTCCTAAGGAATTTATAAGGTTGTATATACATACACATATATGCACATCAGAATATACATGTAGAAGCACCTTGACATGGTTGCCTACTTGCAGACGCATGTTCCCACATTCACATATGGCCACAGACACCAACACAATTATGTCTGTATACTGTTCATCTCATACCAAGTGAGTAAAGAGATGGAAAAGTTTGTGATGCAATCCAACTACCTCACCTCTATAAACTATCACCTCCAGGTAGGGGCAAACCATAGGAAATCAATAAAGTCATTAATTGTGAGTTTGGGCAGCCATGTCTACTTTGTGTTCTGTAGGTTCCTCATTTATAAAATAGAGGTGGGAATGGGTGAGGGTAGGGATTGGATTGGTTGATTCCTAAGGCCTTTCTAGTTCTCACACTGTAAGGGTTAGGACTTCTCTCCTGTGAATTGAGGGTTATAATAGAATCTTCCTTGGCTAGCTGTTGGAGCATTACATGCCTAATGCTTAGTGCAGGGTATGATTAGTGTTTATAGTTTTGGCCATTCGAATAAGTAAATTTTAATATCTCACCATCATTTAGTATGAATTTTCCTAATGACTACTACTGTTAAGAATGTTTTCATGAGCTTACTTTCATCTGCTTTGATAAGGTATTAGTTTAAATTTTTTTGCTCTTTTCACAAGTAGGTTCTCTTATTATAGCGTTTTAAGAGTTCTCTGTATACTATGGATACATATCTTCTAGCAAACATGTGATTTAGAAATATTTTCTTTCAGTTGGTGGTTGGCTCTTTTCATTCTCTTTAAAGGAATCTTTCAAAGAGAAGAATTTTTATTTTGGTGAAGTCTGATTTATTAGCTTGTTCCTTTTTGAATTGTATTTTTGATGTTATATCTAAGAAATCTTTGCCTAAGCCAACATCATAAATTTTTTCTATGCTTTCTTTATAAAGATTTATAGTTTCAGGTTTTACATTTAGTATGAATTAAAATTTTTATTTAAAAAATTTTGCATATGGCCCAGGCTGGTGTGTCAGTGGATTGAGCACTGGCCTGCAAACCAAAGTGTTGCCAGTTCAATTCCCACTCAGGGCACAAGCCTGGGTTGCAGGCCAAGTGCCCAGTAGGGGGCATGCAAGAGGCAACCACACAATGATGTTTCTTTCCCTCTCTTTTGCCCTTCCTTCCCTTCTCTCTAAAAAAATTAATGAATAAATAATCTTTAAAAATTTTGCATATGAATATCCAATTGTTCCATAAGCATTTGTTGGGGGGGGAGGCTAATACTTTTCAGCTGAATTGTTTTATATCATTGTAAAAAATCAGGTGTCTGTACATGTATGGATCTATTTCTAGATTCTATTCTACACCATTAACCTATCACTCTTGATGCCAATATTACCAAAATTATGCCAATATTAGTCTTGATTATCATAGCTTTATAACAGTTCTTATAATCAGGTACTGTTAGTCTTCCAACTTTGTTTTTCTCTTTAAAAGTTGCTTTGAATATCATAGGTCTTTTGCATTTACATATAGATATTAGAATCAGTTGTCCATTTCTGTAAAAGCATTGCTGGGCTTCTGATTGGTATTGATCAAATCTATAGAACAATTAGAAGGAGGCTGATGGTGTTTTATAGTTTTCAGTGTATTGGACTTGCACATCTTTTATCAGATCTATCCTTAAGAATTTCATATTTTATGCTGTTGTAAGTGGTTTTGTTTTTCTAATTGTAACTGATGATTATTTGTTAGCATGTAGAAATATACCTGATATTTGCATATTGATCTGATATTCTGAAACCTTGCTAAGCTCACTTATTGGTTCTAGTATCTTTTCTTGTATTATAAATTCCATCAGGTTCTCTATGTAAATGATCATGTTATAATGTGAATAAAGGCGGCTTTGTTTCTTTCTTTAATTGCCGAGTTACTGTTTTTCTTGTCTAATTGTATTAGCCAGAACCTCCAGTCCAACAATGAATAGAAGTGGTAGGAGGTAAAATCTTCCTTCTCCCTGATTTTAAGGGTAAAGCGTTCTTTCACCACAAGTATGATGTGAGCTATAGGGTTATTACAGATGCTCTTTATTCCATTGAAGAAGTTCACTTCTCTTTCTAGCTAGCCTTTTTCAGAAATGAGTGTTAGATTTTGTTGAATGCATTTTAAGTATCTTTTAAGATAATATATACCAGTAGTTTTTTCCTTGCGAGTTTGTTAATATGATGAGTTACACTGATTGATTTTTTACTGTTAAGCCAACTCTTTATTCCTGGCACAAATCCTACTTAGTCATGATGCATTATCCTGGATTTGATTTGTTGTAGTTTTGTTATAGAAAGTTTACATTTAATTTCATGATAAATATTGGTTACAGTTTTCTTTTCTTGTTATGTCTTTGTCAGGTGTTAGCATAAGAGAAATGCTGGCCACAGAAAAAATGAGTTGGGAAGTATTCATTCATCTCCAATTTGGGGGAAGGCTTTGTAGAGGACTGGTTTTATTTCTTCCATAAGTGATTGGTAGAATTCACCAGGGAAGTCATCTAAACCTAGATTTTTCTTTTGGGGAAGATTTTTAACTTCAGACTGTATTTAATGGATTTACAACTATTCACGTTATATATTTCTTCCTGAGTGAGCTCTGTTAGTTTACATATTTCAAAAAATCAGTCCATTTCTTCTGAGTTGCTAAACTTACTAATGTAAAATTGTTCATAATATTCCCTTATTACCCTTTTAATGTCTGGATAATCTGCACTAATGTCACCTTTCTTATTTCAGATATGTGTATGTTTTCTCCTTTTTTCCTGATCAGTTTGGCTAAAGGCTTATCAATTTTTATGATCAACCAGCTTTTGTTTTATTGGTTTTCTCTATTATTTTTCTGTTATTTACTTCATTGATTTATACTCTAATCTTATTTCCTTTCTTCTATTTACTCTGGGTTTCCTAAGATTGAATCCGAGATAATTAAAGACTTCTTTTCTTTTCTATTATAGGCCATTAGTGCTACAAGAGAGGTATTTGTTGAATGAATGAACATAGCTTTTATTGTTGAGTACCTGATTGCTGTGCAGGTATTTGCATTTTTGTTGAATATCTGGTCGCTGTGCAAGGATTTGCATTTTTATAAAGAACAAAATGACAAGCCAAAGAAAGGAAGCTCCTGTGGTGGAATTTCAGGCACCAGTGAGCTAGGTCTGGAAGTTTCTGCTATTGTTTAGTGCCTGGGGGAGGAAGTGGCTGTCACAGAAGGTAGAATCTTCCACTCGTTGCTTCCCAGTGCAAAATTAGGAAAACAATCACATTGTCTCTTGAAAAGACATGAATGTGTCATGGAGACAAATGTGTTTCCCTTGGTTTTCTCGGGGTGGAAATTTCTCTAGTCCTGTCAGGTTTACCTGTGGTGATTTCAGCCCACAGAACACTCCCTGACATCCCTGTGGGCTGTGCCCTGGCTGACTCCAGGGTCATCTCAGCTCTTCAATCTCAGAGACACCTGTCATTCCCGCCCTGAGTAGGTTGGAGGAGTCTGGTGTTATTTGGGTGTTCAAAGAGCCACATTCCATAGCTCAGATATTTCCATGTGAAGCCCAATGGCTTGGCTGCTTCTTCTCAGTGAATCAGGGGCTCATCCACTCCCTGGAGCCCCTCTGGGGCCCTCCCACCAGTCCTCTGTTGTGCCCCAGCTCTATGCACTGTCAGCCTTTCTGCCCCGAAGCCTGGCCCTTCCTGCTTGCCCTTCCACAACACAAAGCTGACAGGGCCTTTCCCTGCTGGAAACCTTTCTCAGCCTCCATGGTGTCCTTGGATCATACTCCAAATTCCTCAGCCCTGCACCAGCCACAGAGAGGCACTGACATCAGGCAAGTACGCACCAGGCAAATGCCTGTCCCTGCTTTTGCACCAGACCTTCCCTCTGCTCCTCAAGACCTAGCCCCAACATCTTCTTCTTTGTGAAGCCTTCCCTGATTCTTACTGTCAAGCTGATCTTCCCCAGCCTTATGCTGCCCCACCAAGCCTATTTCCGTCCCCACACATGGCCCCTAATTACTGATCACCTGATCTGTCCCTCTACTAAACTTAGGGAAGCCTAAGCCTAAATGTCTGTGTTCCCGCATCTGAAAACAGATGTGTCAATATGGGTTTATAGAGGGGATGAAACAATGAACAAAGAAATAAAACCAAGCACCCAAATGCCTTCCTTACTAGTATTATAGGAACAGCAGCAGCAGGGATCATACCTCTGATTTCCAGAGCACGTTCTACATGTCAGGCCCCACAGCTGGCCCTTTGCCTGCATCAGCTCTAACCCTTCACAGCCGTCTTATGGGTGGGCACAATTGTTAGGCCCCGTTTACAGATGAAGGATGCTGGGCTTAAAGAGGTCAAGGGTCCAGTCTGTGTTTTACTGTGAGGGAGTAGAGGAGCCAGGATTTAAACGCTGACATGTGTAACTCCAACTTCTTCCTTTATTGATACTTACTATGTGCCAGTCACTGTCCTGAGGTCTGAGGACACAGCAGGGAACAGAACTGATTAAATCCCTGTGTTATGGAGCCTCTGTTGAGTGTGTGGGGTGAGGAGGGGACCAACTGTAAATGAATACATACATAAATAATGTCGGGCCTGATAAGTGCTCCACAGAACAATAAAACAGAGTCAGGGGCAGAGAGTAATGGGTTGGGGTGGATGACACTTGTGGGGATGTCTGAATGGAGGGAAGGGACAAGCCTGATTTCAAGCCTTGTTTCAGCCATGCTGACAGCCTCTGCTCCCTGAAGCCCCAAGCTCCTTTCAGCCTCAGGGCCTTTGCAGAAGCAGTTCGCGCCCCCAGGAAAGCTCTTCCCTTGTGTTGTTCCTTCTCTCCCTTTCTGACAAGCACCCCAGCATCAGATGATATGTTCATGTGTCTGATTTTCTGTCAATGTTGGCCACTCCGCTGGGATATAACCTCTGTGGGGACAGGAGCATCTTGTATTCTTTGTGCTTCTCACGTGGTAGGAGCTAAGTGCTTATCTGGGGAGTGAATGAATGAATGAATGAATTTGAAAGTCTTCTGTTTGACACAAATTATAAAAGAAAAAATTAGTAAGTTAGACTTTGTCAAAATTATGAATGACTTAAAGCTACCAGCCCTCTGAAACGGCTGCAACCAAGAAGTTGGCTAAGTTTTAGCAAGAATGTTGAGGGGCAGGAATTCTCATGGACCACTCATGGAAAGTAAAACTGTTCAATCGCTTTGGAAAGCATTGTGACAGTTTCTTTTAAAGTTAAACATACACCAACTGCGTGAACCAGCCATTCCCCTCCTGGCTACTTACCTGCGATAAAAGGAAGCATTTACTCATGCGAAGGTGTGTATGTGAATGTTCATTACACCCTTCTTTGTAATAGCCCTGAATGTCCACCAACAGCTGAGCGGATAAACACGCTGGGGTGTGTCTGTGCTTTAGAATATTACTCAGCCAGAGAGAGCAGCAACCTATTGACACATACCAACAGGGACAAATTTCAAATTTCTTTTTCTGAGTAACTCTAAGATTCTATTTTTGAAGATTTTATTCATTTATTTTTAGAGAGATGGGGAAGGAAGGGAGAAAGAGAGGGAATGAAACATCACTGTGTGGTTGCCTCTAGTACACCCACTAGTGGGGACCTGGCCCACAACCCAGACATGTGCCCTGCCTGGGAATCGAACCAGCAACGTTTTGATACACAGGCCTGTGCCCAACCCACGGAGCTACACCAGCCAGAGCCATAAGATTCTATTTTTGATTCTAGAAAATATGCACTAACCCTTTGTGACAGAAAATAGTTGAGTGGCTACTTGAGGCTAGGGTAGAAGGATGACAAAGGGGTGCAAGGAAATTTTGGAGCCATGAATATGTTCATTATCTTGATCGTGGTGATTTTTTCATAGGTATAGACATTCGTTAAAATTCTTTGAAATGTGCATTTCTAATATGTGCAGATTTCTGTACAGTAATTTTACTGAAATAAAGCTGTAAAAAATTTTTGAATATCCCCAGAGCCTCTAAATGTGGGGACAAGCCCCTTTTCTCTAATCCATGTGCGACCTGTTTGTGACTCTGTGGAGAAGGTTGGGAAGGTTGGGATGTCTCCATGGTGACATACTCCTCAAGAACCTGATAAATATTTAAGTCGACTTGATTCCACTCATTGCTTCTCCCAGGCAGATCATAACATTTTGACACCTCTGACATGTTTGATGATTCGAGTGCATATCGAAGGCCACTGAAATGCCAGGCAGGACCCCACCTGTGTGCCTTGAGCTGGGGGTACCACAGGTGCTCATTTTGTCCTGAGCTTGTCAGAGAGGCTGTTCCCCATGGTGGGAGAGGTGAGGAGACCCCTGGAGGTCATGAAAAACCTAGACACACCACCAACTTCACCTACCTGTCTCTTAATAGGCACTCAGTATGTGATTGGCTGAACAACCAAATTCATCTGATTGCTCCAGGTGATTGGAGGGAGCTGCTGATCGGCTCTTCATGTTATTTGCCTGCTGTAATTACAAAGAGCTTTCTGATTGGTTGGCTATGATAAATACCCTTTCCCCCAACCCTGGGTTATTCTAAGGAGTCCACCATACTATTATTTATTCATTCTGTCTGCAGCCCATTAGCCGCAGAGCAGAGCCCTGGTGATCACCTGGGCAGGATCCTTGGCCATGCCAATCTTCAAGGCCAGCTCCACTGCACCTGAGCAACTGTGTGCTTGCACTTTTATCTGGCTCTTTCACTTATACACATTCCCTGCCTGACTCTTGGCACTGGACTTGGGATCCTTGGTTAGATATCAAAGTGACTTAGAATGCTAGAATCTTAGAAGCATAGAATCCTGAAATCATAGTCTTAGACACTTAGAATTCTAGAATCTCAGAATTCATCACTTCAGTAAATATTTTCTGAATGCCCTCTTTGAGCCAAACACTGAACAGGGTGCTGGGGATAGATACAGGGCTGAACAAGACAGGGACAGTCTCTACTTTCGTGGATGGTCCATTCTAGAATCATGAAAACTCAGAGTTGAGGGGGCTCAGAGGAATTTTTTGGCTTCACTTTTTATTCCCCCCAGAGGAGGAAGGAGAGGTCAGGCTTGTGGAACGACTGGCCTGGGAGGGGAGGCCGCTGCAGAAAGTGGCAGGAGCGAACTAAACCCTAGTAGAGACTTCTACTGACAGGCCTCCTGAGGCCATGAGGAACCTGGATGCCTGCCCCACTCCCCTCTCGCCACTAATTTCCACCATTACTGCCTCTAACAACTCTGGGACCACTCACCTGTGGGTTCGAGGCCACCCAGGCCTGGGCGCATTGATGGACCTCTGCATGGGTCATGAAAGGAGCCTTTATGCCCTGGGTGTGTCCTCTGGCCCTGTTCTCAGCCCAGTTCCTCCGGGAAGAACTTCCTTGGGATGATCCTGATAACCAAGTCCATCCTTCTCTTTAAACACTAGAAAGAAAGATGTCCCAGGGTCTACTTTTAAACTTTAATTACACAATCACTAAAACAAAATAAACTATGTGGTGTTTAATGTTTACCTTTCTTAGTTATCAGTGGGAGATTTTATTTTTATAAAACAAAAAGTAAATGGGCTCTGTCAGCCAAGTTGACTTCAGGAACTACAGTTATGTTATGTGCCCAGCTTGCTTTTGCACATTTCATTTTGCAGAGGGTTCGTGCATATGGTTGGGAAAAAATACTACAGAGAGACTGGTAACAAAAAGTAGTGGTCCCTTGATCTTCTCACCTTGAGTTCTGCTTGTCAGAAGCAACCAATTTTAACTTGTTTAGCTGTTTCTCTGACCGGTTTCCTCATAAAGTTAAATAATATGTTTGTACCACTGTCTCCCAGCTCCCTGCTGTGATGAATATGGCTTTAGCTCATTTCTATACCAGTCTGTCTCCCCTTCTGCCAAAATTATTACATTTTTTAGATCTTTTTTTTTTTTGGTTACCTTGAAAACTTTAAGTATTGGACTCATACATTTACTTCTGTAAAAACAGCATTACAAGTTATAAGGTAAAGGGCATTAACATTTACTGCCCCGTGTAACTAGAAAACAGAAGGGTACAGCTCACGTCCTTGCTGGCTGGAGCTGGGGCTCTCTCACTTGACTTCATCTCTGCTTTCCTCAGTGCTGACCTCATTCTCCAGCAGGCTTTCTCCACACTGTGGGGAAGAAAGCTTAACATATTTGGGTTCCTTGCAATGAAAGAGTCTACCTAAAATAAGCCACACTCAAGGATCGAAGTCTAAAGGGAAGTGAGTCCTAGAACTAGAAGTGTGATGTTTGCCAAGCCCCTACCCACAAACTTGTGACAAGTTGTTGTTAAGCTCTCACCTTGTGCCAGGCCCTGGGGACTGCAGTGTGAGCCAAGACCAGCAAAGTCTCTGATCTTGTGTAGCTGACAGTCTAGCTCAGCAGCAGACACTAAGGAATACCTTAAATTAGTGTGAATTTGCAGCTTTAATACATATTATAAGGGAGAGGGGGTGAGGGGCTATGAAGGCATGTATCAATAGATAAGAGATTTGACCTTGTTACAGAAGGTCAGAGAGGACATCCTGAGAGGATGAGGGCTGAGCTGGGATTAAAAGGTGAGGGGTAGGTGGAGAAGGTGGGCTTGAGAACACACTACAGGCAGAAGGAACAGTCTGTGTGATAGGAAGGAGCACTTTGACTAACTGCTGACTTCTAACAAGAAGCAATGGAGGCCTAAGGGCAGTGGAACCGAATCTTTAAATGGTAAAGATTAATGGTAAATCCAGAATTCTATCTCCAGCAAAAATGTAATTTAAGAGCAAAAGCGAAATAAAAACATTCTCAGATAAAAGAAAACTAAGAAAACTTGTTATCAGTAGAACTGAACTATAAAAATACTAATGAAAGTTCTTTAGGCTAAAGGAAAATGATACCAGATGGAAATTCAAATATTCAAGTAATGAAGACAGCCAGAAATGACAAATGTATGGGTGAATACAAGAAACTGTTTTTTCATTTTATTTTCTTGAAGGTACATTGCATGCTTTAAAACAAAAAAGGTACATTGCATGCTTTAAAACAAAAAATATGTTATTGCATTGTAGAATTTATAATGTATGCAAGTGTAATACATATAACAACCATACCATGAAGGATAATGAGGGAGGGCATAAAATGGGTTTATACAGATGCAATGTTAAAAGTTAAGGGTGTATTTTGTAATCTTTAGATCAATCACTTAAAAAAACAATATAAATAGGTATAGTTAAAATGCTAAAAGATAAATAAAAATTAAATTCTAAAAACTAGATTCAACCAATTCCAAAGAAAGCAAAACAAAAGAGAGAGAAATAGAGAAACAAATGAACAACAATAAACCCAGAAGAGATGAACGTAAAATCAAGAGTGAATTGCTCAGCTAAACCTTACTGCAACCACATCACACTTATATTTAATATTAATAGAATAAACACTCTAATAAGCAGAGCCCCTTTTATTTTTTATTCCATTTGTTTCTCACAAACCACTCCTGCCCTGGGAGTGGACAAGAACATGGTTCTTTCCCCCTGATGGTAAAAATCCACAGTTCAGAGAGAGGCAGCAACCTGCCTGAGGTCACACAGCAGGCCATAGGCAGAGTCCAGAGTGGGAACCTCCTCCTGGCCTCCATGGGGATTTGCTGCCCTCCAGCTCTGATATGAGAGGAGTTTGGGGTGGTCTGGGGCTTCATGACTCTACCCTGTACCCCACCCTTGCTGAGACCCAGCACTGAGGGGTCCGAGTTCCACCTGAATAACAAATAGAAAAGAATGAACCTCAGGCTGGAAAAGGTGGATTGAACCTATTGAAAGGACTCAGAGTGCAGAACCGGGATGGATATGAAAGCAGGGGCCAGCTCCCTGAGGGTGAGCTTCTGGCTCTGAGAGACCCACAGAGGAAACAGGGTCGAGGGCAAGGGGGAGGAAAATGACAAGGATGACAGCAGTCACAGAAACATAGCAGGCACAGCACTGGCACTTATGAGGACCCAGGCAACCTTTTATGTGTCTGTAACCCACCAAACCTGGGACAACAGCACAATGACCCCATTGCACATATGAAGGGGGCTGGGGCTTGGGACTGGCAGGGCCTGTCCTGGGCCTGGAGAACTTGGGTGGGTGTGTTGATCTGTTTCGCTCCATGGAGAACCTCCATGAAATGTGCTGGTTTGCATGGGAGGTCATGAGCACCCTGCCTGTGAAGGTGTGTGGCGATGACAGTTAACTGGACTTATTGTGGTGACTTTTCACAATTACACAAATACCAGATCGTGTTGAACACACAACACTAATGTAACCTTATGTATTAGATATCCTTAATAAATAAGAAAACGATAAATCACACTAACAAACCAGTAAACAAAAGGTATCATCCCTCTACCTTGACAAATTACACCTGGGAGGCCAGGTATAATTTAGTGTTCTCAGGCCCCTCAGGGTTCCACTCCAGATGTGGAGGTGTGAGGAAGGCCGCCTTGGTCCCTCCTGGGTGCACCCCCCTCACTTCCCATCCCCAGGTCTGCCCCACATTTTGAGGGCCACCATCCCCATGAATGGCTGCCTCTCAGCACCACTTGGGCCTGGAGTTTTTACCCCACAGTTTATCCATCTCAGGAGGACAGACCCAGGGAAGAGGCTCATCCAGGGTCAGGAAGTGGGTTTGGGACCATTTGGGTGGGGAAACTGGGGGTCCTAGGTACCAAACAGTGTCTAGAATAGCAGAAGTGTCAGGCAGCCTCAAGGGGAGCCCATCACCCCTTTGGCTCCATAGATTCCTTGTGCCATGGACAGAGCAGGTTTCTCCACAGTGTGAGACCCAGGTATGGACTCTTACCCAGTTATGGGGGTGGTATGAAATCTAGCCCCACTTCCCCTGCCAGTCTCTCTGCTCAGTTCTGCAGTTGAAATGACCCAAGAGGATGGAGCAAGCCACTAAGGAGAGCAAGACTCACAGACCCAATGTGAAGGCCATAGAGAAAGGTCCAAAGTTAGGAACTAGAGCCCCAAGGATGCAGTCAGCCCAAGAAGAGGTCTGGGCTCAAGGGAGCTGTACCAGGTGAGAGGTGCCGGGGTGGGCCGTACCTGGCCACCCAGCTGGACTGACCCACATGTGCTGCATCACTCCTCCGAGTGACACCGTTTGGAACTGAGGCCCTGGGCACCAGGAAAAGCAGGTAATTATAGACAGCTCTACAGCAAACAATTCAAGTCCACACTTTTATGGCCCCATGAAACTGCCTGGGTTTACACACACAGAGCCATATTTCATACTGCAAACGAGTACACTTTTAGGAGCCACAACTTCCCAGGAGTTCATGGATTTCCTAGAATCATCACTCTTTCAAGATCTTCCATGAGAAAAAAGAATGAGCAAAAAAATACTATAATTTGAAAGAAAACAAAAGGGAAAGAAAAAGAACATAGCTCATACTGTGAAAATGTTGCTTCTTACATAAAACAAAGGATTGGATGCCTTTTCCCAAATTGTCAGCAATGAGCCCCTTGTTGGTGAGTAGGGAAGGGGGGGCGTTGTGTGCAGCCTGAATTATTCAAAGAGGCACAAAATGGCACCAGGACATGTCTATGCTCCTGTCATTGACCAGGTAGACTTCTGATGTGATTCAAGGGGTCAGCAGAATTTTTTAATGCATCTAATTTCTAATACAGCAAGGAGGGACTGAGTGGGGGCATCGGCCTTGTTAGCTCAGGTGACCCAGACCCCATCTGGACTTGGGAGACTCCTGAGTGGGGAGTGGGAATCTTCCAGACTGGGCTCATAGATCTCAGTTTGGGTTCACGGCCTCCTGGAGGTGTCTCCAAGCCCGTCCAACAGGGTGCAGTCTCATGAAGTCAGGGGGGTGGGGCTCTGGAGACAGACCTGCCAGAACTCAAAGGGACCACCAAGACCTGGGCTGGCCCTGCGCAAATTCCAGCAGCACCTCTGTCTCCTGAGCCCCTGTCTTCTGACCTGTTGAGTGGATGTGGCAATTCCTCTCATTTAGTTGTACTGCAGATTCAGTAATGTGAGCATGCCCCCTACATAGTAGGTCTTTAACAAATACATGTGACTCCATGAAAGTTCCGTGAACCAAGTTTTAGTAAAGTGTGCTCTTGGACACCAGATGGCCAGGATTCAGACCTCTCCCTGGCCACGCCCCAGCTCTGTGTCCTTGACACATTGGCCTCCAGCATCTGGATTTCCTATCTGTACAATGGGGGAGTAATGGTCTCTCCTTCATCAGGTCACTGTGAGGGTTGAATCAGATAAAGCACATCAAGTACTCACAACAGAGCCGGCACACAGAGAGCCTTAGCAAAGCTAGCTTTATTAGGATTGTTCGTGGTTGCTGTTTCAATGGTTGTGACACCAAAGTGGGAACCTCTACAATGCCTTTCAACAAGTAAACAGCAAAACAAGTGGTGGTACATCCACACAGTGGAACACTATGCAGCTGTATCGATGAACAAGTTATTGAATCACACGCATATATAAGAATAGTGACCCTTCATACGAAAATAATAATACTGAGGTATATAACATATGTTAAATAAATGTAGGACAGCAACAACACAACAATAGGTAAGAAGCTTGACTCCTGTAAGGTTCTTAAACTACATGTGAAACAGTGGAATATCAGGTGGATAGATTGTGCTAATGATCTATGCTATAAACCCTAAAGCAACCACTAAATTAACAAAACAAAGAGTTATAGCTAATAAACCAATAACCAAAGCAGAATCATAAACAACACTCAACCCAAACAAAGGCAGAGGAAACGGAGAAGGTATATCAAGAACAGGTTGAGCCCTGGCTGGTGGGGCTCACTGGACTGAGTGCCGGCCTGCGAACCAAAGTGTTGCTGGTTGGATTTCCAGTCAGGGCACATGCCTGGGTTGCAGGCCAGGTTCCCAGTAGGGGGAGTTCCACACATTGATGTTTCTCTCCCTTTCCTTTTCCCTCCCTTCCCCTCTCTCTAAAAATAAATAAATAAAATCTTTAAAAAAAGAGAAAGAACAGATTGGCCAAAAACACAGCAAGATGATAGATTTAAACCTAACAATATCACTACAAGGGTCTTTTTCCAGGGAAGCAAACCAAGTCACGGAGATAGAAAGGAGCTTGCCCAGATGCACAGAGCCAGGAAGGAGGGACCAGCCTTCAATTCAGCCTGTGGAGCCTGTGCTGGTAACTTGACAAGGAACATGCCCCTGGCCCTCCAGACCCTGGAAACTTCTGTTCTTCAGAGCCCCGCCTCCTGCCCGACTCCCCAGTCTGTGTGAACCCAGAGCTGGAGGGAGCCATAGAGATGATCTGTTAAACCCCCTCATTTTGCAGCTGAGGACACTGAGGCCCTGAGAGGGGAGGGAGCTTGTTCAAGGTCATTCTCTGAAGTAGGGGCCCAACTGGGACTGTGACTCAGCCTCTAACCCATCCAGCTGCCAGGCTCCTATCATTGCTTCCAGATCCTTCTCTCCCCCAACCCCAAACTTCTGTGGCAACACCTGGCCCTTGATTTTCTCTCATGTCCCAGCAGGCATTAATTATGAGCGCTCATCATTGCATTATCTAATCATCTTGCAAATGCTCCCAGGTGTTTTCCAGGGACATTTGTCTAGATGATTTTCCTCTATATAAATAGGTTCAAAGTCATCTGTCTCCCATAATTGGAAACACCAGACTCCCATAGTGTCGGTGTTGGTGGCTTCTTCCTCTTTGGAGGGTTCCTGGCTGCTGGAGTTGGGCAGCCATTAGGGACCACTGGTGCCTACTGGGGAAACTGAGGCCTGGAGGGGGGGGAGTGACTTGAGGTCACCCTGCAGGGTAGGAGCTGAGGCAGAATATGAATCAGATCTCCAGGCTCCTGGAGCATGCTCCTTCCCTGCAGCTTGTTTGCACCTGCTAAGCCTCAGATGTGACCTTGAGACCTAGTTTCTGGGTGGGTGTGTGTGTTATGATGTCAAGGTCACCTTGTTTCTGCCCCGAGCATGAAGTCATCTGATTTCCTTTTAAAATAGCTTCATAAAACAAATGAGTCACATCATTTGTACAAGATCCAATTGATATCAAACTATAAAGAAACTAAAAGACTCTGAAGAGCTCTCAAAAGTACCACCCCTTGTTTGGGGGGAGTAGTCTTCTGACCCTCTCTGGCTGGTTTTTCTCCACACCCTGACTCCCCGGGTGCAGCTCCACACCAGTGAGGCTGACCTGTCTGAACCCTGTCAGGGCGCCTTGCAGGCTGTCTTCTGTTGGGTTCAGCCAATGGGAAGCAGAGAAAGGCTGGGATGTTTCTTCCTGTTTCCTCCTAGATTCAGTTCTGTGTCTGTAGTTCTTGAGCCCCACGGGCAGGATCAGGGACCAGGCCAGTGCCCAAGAGAGGTGTCCCAAAGGGGTCTGGGCCAGCGCTGGCTGCCTGCAGGGTTAATGTCTGGGCTCCACCTGTAACACAGAGTGGCCTCCTGCTTCCTCCCCTGGGTGCTGGGTCCCTGCCCACCAGGCTCTGACTGTAAGAGTGGGGTTTCAGCTGCCTCCCCAGCTCCTCTGGTCTCACCCCCATTTCCCTCCAGCCCGGGACTCTGTTTCCCAGGGACAGATCTCTGACAGAAGCTGACCTGCCTGCCTACATTTCACTCCTTACTTCACTCACTCTCTGAGCATCGCTAAGCCCCAGCCTCAGCAAGAATCAAGCAGTCATGGTGGCGAGCAGATGAGGACGGAGATGGGGTCCCCTTCATTCACTGGCTTCTCCCTGACCTGGCACCTCCCTCCCTGTTCCCCACATTGTTTTCAGAGCACGCTTCAGGACCTCAGATGATGGAGCACATCTTTGTCCTTCACCAGTCTCCCCACTAGAATGTAAATGCCATAAGGGTGGAATTGAGTCTGTCTGGTTCACTCTTGTATTCCTAGTGCCTACAGCAGTGCCTCTGGATGCTTAGTAGTAAGTGCTCAGTAAACATCTGTTATGTACGCCTGAATGAACACAGAGCTCCCCGTCCAGGGGAGGATGCTGGAGGGGGACAGCAAATGTTCAATAATGTGGTTACAGGGTGTTTGAGGACCTGTCATGGAGGAGGGTCCTGAGCAGAACGAAGGATGAAGGAGGGGGAGGACCTGGTCAACACTCACGCACTCCTCCATTCATCAGCCATTTCCAGCACCTTCTGTGCACCGGACCCTGAGATGGGAGTGAGCGCTGGGTACATCAGGCCTTGTGCCTGAGGCTCTGTCCGCTAGTAGAAGGAGAGACACTCCCCCGGGCATCTGCAGTCAGGGTAAGTGCCAGGGGGAAACATGCAGTGGCTCCCATTGGGGTAAAAGCCAGCATTTATTGAGCTACCGAATTCCCTCTTTTGGTTAAAGCAGCTTGAGTTCGGTCTTCAATGCTTTCAACCAAAAGAACCAAGCTGCTTTAACCAAAAGGGGGAATTTCGTAGTTTGTAGCCTGGGAAAGGTGGTGGGCAGTAGCTTCAGGCACAGCTGGATTCAGGGGCTCCAATGCTGTCACTGGATCTCTCATGCTCTGTGTCTCCACATCTCCATTTTTCTTGGGACTCTGTGCCAGCATCTTTCTCTTCACTGATGGACTGACCCATGAGAGGGACGGAGGGAGCAGAGTCATAACCATTGGCAGCTCCAAGCTTCCATTAGCCCAGCTAGTGACTTCACTGGGAAGAGAGAAGGCTGTCTCTGATAACCACATATAAAGTCCCAGTCGAATGCTCTGATAGGTCTGATTAGGTTCACGTACTCTCCTTGGACAAATCCATATTTCCTGGGGGAATGGAGGGATACGATTAGTTCAGTTAGGCTTGCACCTGTCTCTAAGGAGACAGGCAGAATAAGACCCCTGGTTAATAATCAGGCCATAGTATCAGGGCCTGGGGTTTGCATAAGGCTTGGTTTCCTGAAGGAAGGGTGGTGGGGGTGATGAGTGCTGAAGACAGAGGGAGAAAAGGATGCTGGATGGGCAAAAACAGCACATGACCCAACTGTGGAAGATATCCTCATTCCCTTTCATAAATAAAGAAACTGAGTCTCAGCGAAGTTGAGTAACTGGTACGAATCAGCGGGAGGCAGAGCAGGACCCTGAACCGTTCTCTGCTGGACACGAGTGCCCCGGGCTTTTAACTAAGCTACAGCGCTTCCCAGGGAGCCCAGCACCTGCAGCATCTCCAGCGCTCCTGAACCTGAGCTCCAGCAGCTTTAAACCCATAATTCCAGTTCAAACAGAAAGATCCTCAAAGCTCAGACACTCAGGTCTCTCACAGGCCCCAGAGCTTACAAACCTAATCTTCATGATGGATTTAATTGGAGGCTCCCTTTCCTTCTGGACCATGGTGTGCAGGAAAATGCTGCTCCTGTCAATTTCTTGCCCACTGAGCAGTGCTGAGAGGGAGCACATCAAGGAGAACAGACAGCAGGACGGTGTTGCGGGGGGCGATGTTTGCCTGGAGACACAGGCAACACTTAGGTGGCTGTGGTGTGAGCGGTTTGACATGTGAACGTACCGTCCAGCAAAGCCCACAGCTCCAGCGCTCAGACACAGCCAGAGCCTCCCCAAGCCTCCCTTCCCCCGGTCTGCTTCCCAGAAGTCAGACCTTCCTTGACCCTCCTGCCCGTGGGGCCTGGCCTTCTCATGGCGGGGGTGATTCACAGCCATAGTGCACAGCGGGGCTGAAGGGAGCCTCTAGTTCCAAACCCCATTCTCTTAACAAATGAGAAAATGGAGCGCTGGGGGGTCCGGGCCCTTGCTCAAGGTCTAAGCATAAGCAGGAGATGACACTCGTCCTGATGATATCCGCCTCCAGTGACTGAGGGACTCTTCATGCCAGGCCCTGGCCTGGACATGGTCATGTCCTTATTTAATCCTCCTCTAACAACTCTGTGGGGTGGGGGTTATCAGCCCATTTTACCTGTGGGTAAAGTAAGGTTCTGGGAGATTAAATGACATGCTCAAGGGCACAGAGCTGAGTTCCCAACTGTTTCAACGAGCACAAAGTCTAAGCTGAACTGCTCGGCGGGTCATGCATCCGCTGCTGTGTGTGCTCTGCTCCCCGAGACCATTGTGTGATGCTGGGACGTGGCTCACTGTTCCCCAAACCCCCTCAGCTGCTGGCCCTGGACATTGGACGGTGCAGTGGGAACCTGACAGGGAGGAGGGGGAGAGGCTGTATCCCCCTCCCTGCTTCTGGAAGAGGTTCTGGCTGCCAGCTCAGCTGCTTTTGGTGGGGTCCCTGATGACAGCAGCAGCGGTGGCGGTAGCAAGTCCTCCCACCCCACAGCCAGCAGGAAGAGTGGCCATGAGCTGCAGTGCCGCCACCTCCCTTCCTTTTCCAGCCCTAGATCCCCTAGATCCCTTCATTTTCCCTTTCTGCTTTCTCCACACTTTATAATCAGCTCCACACAGTAAACCCCTCTGTTTGCAATTCCTAGTGGAGTTTCTGTTTGTTTGTTTTTTTCCAAATGAGCCCTGAATGCACCACATTGGCTATGAGCAGTGAGAGTGGGACACATACCCTCGCCGATGGGATTTGGGACTGGACCATGTTTGTCGCTGGAAAAGGGGGACTGAGATACTGACGGGGACATTCAGTAGCTGGCATCACCCCCTGGGGTTGCCTAGCGTAAAGTGCCCAGCAGCTGCTGTGCCTGGCCTCCGGGGTAGTCCTCACGACTATTCTAAGGAATGAGGATGGTGTTGGCTACTGAGGACCATACTGGCGAGTCTGCAGGAAGGAAATAGCAAGCACAGCATGTAAACTCTTCACTGGAAACATCACCAGAAAACCAGAGATCTCCAACATTGTCCTCAGGAAGCTGTTATGTTTTGTAGCCGTAAGGCAGAAACGAATGAAAAGCAGGTCTCAAATTTAATCCTGTTGGCTGTGGAACTGGATTTCCAGCATAAGTTAAACTCACCAGCTCACTGTCTCCTACGGGGAAGGGAAGGCATTGAGAGGGGAGGAGAGACACAACCTAAAAATGAGGTCCAGCCCTTGGGGGCCTCTCTGAACTTGGCAAACTACCTCATTTCTGGAACAGGGTGCCCTGTGGCTTGGCCTGACCACCCCCTGTAGGGAGGCTGGCCCATTGCCCTACCTACCTGCCACCTTGCAGACGTGGCCCCTTCACAATCTTGAACGTGGAACCCCCAAGACCACAGGCTGTCTGATGAGGGACAGAAAGACAGAGTGACAGAGATAGATTGGGCAGTTATGACCCAGCATCCAATGCCCCATCCAGATATGGGGCAAAATCCCCAAGTTCATCAAACATCAGAGTCAACAGGCCTTCCAGACCACCAGCCCTGCCTGTCCTGGTCCCTAGCTCTTGGGACTAATGTATACAAGGGAGGAGAGCACTCCAAGGTCATGACTCAGGCATTGCTGAGTGGGAACCAGGACCCAGGGCTCCAGACTCCCACCCCGGGCACTCCCGCCAAGCCTCCCACCTCACGCGCCCGCCATGCGGCACGCTGGCGTAGAAATACCCAGACGGAGCCTCGCATCGTCCTGTGCAATGTGAGTCTCCTTCGCAGTGTGATGCCTCGTTCTACGTGGACAACTAACAAGGGGAAGAGGAAATTGCCATCCACACACGGAGAGAACGGCTCCTGAAGTTAGACACCCCCCTCCTTAAAATTCCTGCTGGCTCTTACACTCGACACAAGGGTAATTATATTGTACATATTTTCTTTTGTACTACTTCAATAAATATTGCCTGTGAAAATCAATTGGCATTTTTTGTACTTAATGCATAATAACTGGTCTTATAAATTTAAATTATCCCTATAAATCTAAATTAAATGCCCAAGTTTCAATGTATTTAGAACACTTAATTAATAAAGTGCTAGCACATAACCACTACTAATCTGTTTACTTCAAGCCAGCTTTCATTTTCAAAGCATGTATTTCCCAGGGGTGTGCGAGCGGAGGGAGGGAACTCAGGGCCCCTGGGCATTTTGCCAGCTGCTGTGGGCACTGCCCATCTTCCTGGCACCCTCCAGAGCTGCCTGCACCTCCCTGTCTCTGACCGCTTTCAGGCTCTGGGTTACCTCCCTGCCAGTGTCTGAGGAAAAGGTGGCCAGAGTGGCATGTAGGTGGGGGGACCCTGGGCAAGAATCAGGAGGCCTGGCTTAACCACTAATGGGCTGTGTGACCTCAGAGGAGTTGTTTGCCTTCTCTGGGCCTCTGTTTCCCCTTCTGCATAATAAGAGAAGGACTGGATCCCTACAGAGGGCCTTTTAGGAGCTGTGGGATATATGGAGTTAGCCCATGACTTAACAAGCTGTGTGACCTTGGGCAGGTAACAACCTCTTCATGCCTCAGTTTCCTGGTCCATATACTGTGGCTGGTAACAGCTCCTGCTTCGCAGGGCTGTGGTGAATCTAGGTGAAGTCATGTGTGGGATGGGCTCAGCTCAGTGAGTGTCAGTGCACAACAGATGTTCAATGAACAGCTGTTGGCTGGATGAATGAACCCATGGAGTGACTTGCTTGGGGCACATGGGGTCTTTGTCCAGCTGCTTTTGCTGCTGCCTTAGATTTCAGGGAAATGCCAGGTCAGGGATGTGGGGGGAGCCCCTGAGCTTGTCCCACCCCCACTCCAGGCCCCACCTCTGCCAGGATTCATGGCTCCTTGGTACATATCTGGGCCAATTTCCGGACACACTGTCAGGATCTTCTATGAAGGAGATAATGCGTTTATTCACATGTGAACTTTTATCACTGATATTTCTGGCTTGCTTTAGCTGTGTCTACTTTTATTTGTTTAAAGTAAGAGATGCTATTTGATGGGAGAGGCAGGGTGTAAGGTCCTGTGATTATAGCCGGAGCTCTGTGCCCATATCAGTGGGGCCATCCCCTTCTGAGGAGCGCAGGAGATGGGGCCCCACCATGCCGGCCACAATTGCTGGGCTGACAGGGCTCGAAGTGGGGGCTTTCCCCTGCCTGGGGCTGAAAAAAGCCAGGTACATAGGCAGATACCAAGTGAGTCTGGGTCTGGTGAGAAGAGGCAGAGTGTTTCGGGGTGGATGCAGGCCATATCCGAGTGAAGGCGAAGGGGAAGGCTGGTGTGGGTGCCCCAGCAGGATCAGGCAGGGGTGGGGGTGGGGCAGCAGCCGTGTCCTCAGGCCAGCCCCTGGTCACAGGAGAATGGTGGACAGTCCAGACACGCCCTTCTCTCCCTCTGTCATGTTTGTTGCCTCTTGCCACCATCCACCCTTTGCCAGGGAGGTGAATTTTCCTTGCCCCTAGATTTCGGCACCTTCGCCCTCACCCCCACGCTACACTGTCCCAGACACAGCAGGTGCTCAATGAGCATGGCCTCACTGACCAGCAAACACATAGTGTGCATGTCTCAAGGACACAGGCACCGAAGGGTTTCTGACAATCATCGGTAAATTATTATTCAGTTATTAAACGTCTATAAATTGGTTTTTGGAGAACTGCTCGTCTGAGAGGCTGGGTGCCAGAAACAGAGGTTCAGTGCAGTGAGCCAACACTGAGGAGGAATAAAGCAGATTCAGTGGAGGGTTTGGGACCTGAGGGTGGGGTGGCAGGAGGTGCTGTGGCAGAGAAGGCGGAGGACGCCCTGAAGGTCACGCTGAGGCATCTGCGTGGCTGTGAGGGGCCCCTGCAGGGTGCTGGGTAGGAGCCGTGCTGGGTAGGAGCCGTGCCAGCACCTCAGCTGTAGGAGGGGCCCCACAGGCCAGGTCTCAGCTCCCACCCATGAGACCAAAGAGCCCGCTCCTGTCCCTGCTCCAGGACAAGCAGGTGGGCATCGACCCAAACCCCACGGGTCAGTTGGGAACCTCATTCTTGCTCATCCCTTAATTTTCATTCATTATTTTTTTAATTAAATTTAGAATCGACATTTGAGCCACACCTGTGGGAATGCAGTGGCAAGCCATCCCCGCCCCGCCATCCCCGACTCGCCATCCCCGCTCTCCGGAGAAAGCTCCTTAGTGAGGGGGACGCAGTCATCTGGTGCTCACACAAACACGTAATTCACAGGTCCATGAAGAACAGAAGAAATGTAGTGTGTTTGTGTCTCTGTGTGCACACAAGCGTGTAAATGTGTGTGCAAGGGTGTGCCTGTGTGTCTGTGTGTAGGCTGGGAAGTCAGGGAAGCACCCTCTCATCACACACCCAGAGCCCCTTCCGACTGGCTCCCGGAGTGAGACGAGCGTCTTCCCGGTGTGCTCTCACCATGCTGCGCAGCGCCCTCTGCTCTCCCCGCGTGGCCGCGGGAGAACCTGGCCTCAGGCCCCAGCACCCAGCCAGAGGGTAACGAGGATGAAGCTCTTTGCTAACTAAGCACAAAGGTCTAGGCAGTTGTAGGTGTGCACACACCTCCTGCTCTATGGCTCCCTCTCACGTGTGACAGTGGGACAAGTGACACTTGATGACCAGGAACCCCAGGGACGTTTGCATAATCGTGTCAGTGTGGCCACACATGAACCAGTCATAGCTGGTGCTTCTGATGTAGCCCCTCTGCCACCCCCCTAGTGCGCTTCAGTAGGCCAGGCCCTGGGCTCTGGTTCTCTGTTTTCTGCCCCCTTCCCAGCACTCGTCAGGCGCTCGCTGAGTGTCCACTTCCTGCAGAGGCCCTACCGGGCCTGCCCCTGGGCTGCCAGGGGCTGGGTGGGGCCGGCGCAGGACCAGCGCGCTCTGCGGCACCTCCCCCTCTGCTTGCCCACAGCAGGGCCCTCACAGCCACGAAGCTCTTGATTTCACTCAACCAGAAGTATCACAAAGACTTGAAAATCCATTAGAGTTCCAATAAATAAATACATAAAGAAAAACACTGCCGTTTCCCTCCTGACTCTCTGTTATCGACCCAAGCATTGTTCCCGCTTTTCCCATCATCTTAAATCTCCACCTCTCTGTCTCCCCGGCTGCCCTCCCTCCTTGGCCACCGTGTCCATCTGTTTTAAAAAACAAAGGAATGATTGAAGAGCCAATACTGGAGAAAACATCACCTGCCTCGAAGCGGGAC
The DNA here is from genome assembly GCA_004024845.1 of Tonatia bakeri. Classification (NCBI taxonomy): domain Eukaryota; kingdom Metazoa; phylum Chordata; class Mammalia; order Chiroptera; family Phyllostomidae; genus Tonatia; species Tonatia bakeri. Next base: position 98,848 of record PVIA01005583.1, read on the forward strand.
ACAAGGCAGCTAAGAAGGGATGCGCCTGGCCGAGCTGCAGATCGAGGGCCGAGCAGGGCTGCCAGCAGCAGACTGCTGTGCACCCACAGCGCGCCGGGAGCCCCGCCTCCCCGCCTCCCCGCCTCCCCGCCCCGGAGACCCAGGCCCGCCATGCCCCTGCCATGCACCTCAGTTTCTCAAGTGTAAAGTGGAGGTCATATTAACACCTACCTCTTAGGGCTATAATAAAAGTGGAATGCATTTATTTGTATAAAGCTGGGGCTAAGCACACAGGAAGCATGTGATCACTTTAGCTCTTATTATCATCGTCCTGAGGCTTCTTAGCCACCTTCCAGGATAGGTGTTAGCATCTCCATTTTACAGATAGGGAAACTGAGGCTCAGAAGGGAGTCACTTGTCCCAAGTCCCATGGCTCAGAGCTTGTGAGTATAGCTTGCATGGGGCTATGGGGAGCACATTTATTGAGAGCACCCCAGGAGCCATTCTTAGGCCTCTAGAAGCCTGTCACACGCTAGTGTGATCAGGTCTTACAAGGTCCGAACTATTACTGATGGCTCCATGAGGGACAAGGGAGGACGGAGACTGACAGAGCAGAAGTCGTGTGCTCTGGGGCACATGGGAGCTTGGAAGAAGGGCTGAGGCTCGAACCCAGATCTGCTTGACTCCGGACTCCAGGGCATTGACCATCCACTCATCACTCAGTTCACTCATTCAACAAACACTTTCTGAGCACCTGTTGTATGCCGGTGCTCTTAGGAGGGGGATCCCTGGTGGACGGGACAGACCCGGTTCCCAGTCCTGGTGAGACTGGCTTTCCAGTGCAGGGAAAAGGAAATAGACAGCTCAGTATACAGCATCAGGAGATGGTAAGAGGTGTAGAGGGAGGGGTGGTCAGGGCATTTACGTGTCTTTGCAGAACAAATAAAATTACACATTTTTCATTGGGAAAGATCTTAGGACATCACTTGTGTGCTCCCCCAACCTGATTTCAGGGCAACTTGGGGTTTATGTTCCCACTTCACAGAGTCCAGTGATTTTTCTAAGGACACCCAGAGACCAGTGGAATGAGGGGATGTCCAACCAGGGCCTAGGTTCCCTGGGGTGGTGCCAGGTTTCATCAAGGCTGATGGATCCCACCGTGGGCCACCCTCTGGGGACCCATTGTCTAGAGGGGGAGAAGGGCACACAGACATATCCTAAGGACACATGAGATCAGTACCTTCACATCGGGACTCTGCTTGGATGGGATGTTGGAGGAGAGATCAGGGAAGGCTTCCCAGAGCAGGCGACACTTGATTTGGTTCTTGAACCAAGAGGGTGGTTTTCCCAATGGAATTGGTGTAGGGTGGGAGGAAGCCATCCTGGAGGACATGCCTAGAGCATTACTGAAGGTCAGGGTTAGGAATTCAGGTGTCAGAGCAAGGCACTGGGGTGGCAGCTGGTGATCGGAGCTAGGTGACTCCTCATCTCTAGATCCTGAAGGCCCCTCCCCAGAGGTGCAGCGAGGACTGAAGAGTTGGCCCACAGAGCGCACTTCAAGGGTTGCTGGAGCCAGTGCTCGGTGACATTGGTGATCCTCACAGGGACAGAGCCCAGAGGCAGCAGGTGGGATGATGGCAGGTTCAGGGAGGGTGCAGGCTCTGAGACCAGATGGGAGTGGCCCTGACCTGACTGTAGTCCCTCTCTGGGCTCCAGTTTCCTCTCTGTAACTGGGAGGTAGGTCCACCTTGCAGGGCTGCTGGGCCCATCAGCCACAAGCCAGTAGGCATCAGAGTTTGGAGCAGGCGTCCACGTGACTGTTGTTTGAGGGGCTGGCAGCAGACAGAGCCCTGGGGTGTGTGGGGAATTATCAGCAGACAGTGATACTAGAGGTGGTCAAGAGGTTTCCTCACACTGAGAGAACGAGGTGGCATCAGAAAGGCCCCAGGAAGATCTCTGTAACCCCAGGCTGACCCGGGTACCTGAATGTAGGGATCTTAAAGGGGAGAGACACTGCTAGTCCTCCCAGGTGCCTTAAGGAAGGACACAAAAGCATAACCAAGGCCTCAGGTGGACCAGATTCTGAGTCTCCACATATGTAATCAGCCCAGAGAGGTGTAATTGTTCCCATGTCACAGATGAAAAAACTGAGGCTCAGAGAAGGAACATGACCTGCCTACAGTCACACAGCCCAAGTTTGAACCCAGCTTGGTCTTACCCATTCTGTGAGTCTGCCTGAGCCAGGCAAGCATCAAGTTACCTGTCTTATGAAATCCAGTCCCTTCCCTGCAGGGACACCTCTGCGGGGAGGAGAGGGTGTGGGGTCCATGTTGAGCAGAATTCTCATCACCGCTCCTGTCCTCTGATAATTCCCACCTGCACCGACAGATCGGTGGTACTGAAGCATCTGGAAGCTTAGACTCTGAAGGACATAACATTGTCCAGGCTGAGCACTCCTCAAACACCTCAACTCTGTCAGGCTGTGGCTCTCACCTTTTAAACCAATAAGGAATCTGAGGCTCAGAGAGGCTGTATACATTCCTAAGGTTGCACAGCTGCTTAGGGCAGAGTCAGGTTCATGCCCTGCCCACTCAGTTTACAGGCCATGGATGCACTAGCTTCTGCTTAACTCTACCTGGCTTTAGCCTCACCGATGTATATTAGCAAGTCTATGACCCAGGGGACTTCCAGGCCTGCTCCTCCCCAATGTTTCCCCATGGTCTGGTCCATGGTTGGCATCCACAAATATTTATTGAATAATTCAAGAGATAAAGCAGTTGTCAAGCCCTTTAGATACATTGTTTCAAGTAATCTTCGCCATTACCCTTTACAGCAGGAGAGGTGAGCCCCATTACAGAGGTGTGGAAACTGAGGCTCAGAGGGAGGAGACGCCTTGGCCAGAGTCCCAGAGCTGGTGGGATTTGAACATGCAGTTGCTGTGGTTGCACAGCCTAGGTGGAGTCACCTTCTCCTTCTCCTCACTTGGCATTTTTTGAGTCCCAGCTGACTCCCTACCCTCACGTGAGATGTCTGAGTTCTGCTCAGCACTCTCTGAGGGGCCCAAGGACTCAATAGGAATCAGACCCGAGCACCTGGACCCCAGGCTTTGCTGAGGCTGACAAGGTCCTGAGTTGTCTGGTCTCAGACAGAGAAAGGAAGCTGGACTAGGAAGGCTCCTGTCCGGGTGTCTGGGCCCCTGTTCTGGGCCTCGCCTTTAAAGAAGCTAGGCCTCTGCTTCCCAGCAGCATCTCAGGACGTGGCCTGGAGCCCACAAAAACTTGTGCTGTGGTCTGGCTCCAGCCCTCTGAGCTGGCATTTTCACGCTCAATTTGAGTTCCATGTTTTCCAAGCTTAGCAAAGCAGATTTTTCCTCATCAATCTGCATTTATACTTAAAGCCAGTACTCCAAAGTTCAACCCCTTGGGCTTAGTTGGATGAACATGAAAAGGTCAAAAGACTGTTTCGGAGTTAGAAAATGTCTCCCTCCACCCAGCCTTCCTCCTGCTGCTCCAGGTCTTTCCCTTCCATCGCTCTGCTCCTCGGTCCCCAAGGCAGTGTTGGGGCGGAGACAGAGCTGGTGGTGGCGATGCAAAGGAGAGACAGAACTGCCTTGAGGTGGCGGAGACAGAGCTGGTGGTGGTGATGCAAAGGAGAGACAGAACTGCCTTGAGGTGGTGGGCAGCCTTGGAACAGACAGACCCAGATGTGACCCCACACTTTTGCACTTTGTCCGTCCTGGTGGAAACCTGAGCCTTGATTTACACATCTATAAAATGGCCTGAGCACTGCGCTTACCTCCCTGGCTGTTCTAAAGGCTTAATGAGATAATGTGCATGAGGTGTTTAGCATCAGGGAGCTGATCAATAAACTGAGTTGGGTAAACTGTAATCGGGGTGTTAAAGAGCTCTCCACACTGCGCGTCAGGAAATGGGGGTTCTGGGCCTGCCTTGGCCCTGACCATGAGTGATGGAACTAGCTCTTGGGTGAAGGAGGCAGGAGTTGGGGGGGCCTGGTTTTTCACCCAGGAAATGAAGTTAGTAAGTCGAGCCTAACCAGAACAGAGATACGCCACAATCTCAAAAACAATCACTCTCTCAGCTCCATTCTTGGAACAAAGTGACTCAAGGACCGTGGAAGCCGAAAAGGACTCCAAGGAAGTATTTTGACCTGAATGAAAATGAAAACATAACATAAAATTTATGAAATGCAACTAAAGCAATAATTAGGAGGAAATGTATAGTACTAAATGCCTATATTAGAAAAGAGGTCTCAAGTCCATCTTAAGAAACTATAAAAAGGATAGGAAATTAAGCCCAAAGAAAGAAGAAAAAGGGAAATAATGAAAATGAGAGCTGATTTTAGTGACATTGGAAACAAAAAAAAATAGGGAAAATCATAAAACCAGAAACTAATGCTTTGAGAAGCATCGGTTTCTCAAACTAATTCTATTTTAACAAATAAAATCTAACAATGAGTAAAAAAAATAATGCATTATGACCAAGTGGAGGTTAGCCCATGTTATCAATAACATGATAAATATATGCCCAGAGTGATCAGTTAAAAAGGGAGAGAAACCACAAATTACCAATATCAATAATGAGAGAGGTAATAGCACAGATATTAAAAGGATAATAAAGGAATATTATTAACAACATCATGACAATACATTTGGCAACTTGGATGAAATGGTCAAATTCCTTGAAAGACTCAAACTACCCAAGTTCACGCAAACAGACGTAGGCAACCTGAGTACTGTTATGTCTCTTCAACAGATGTAGTGTGCTGTTGCATACTTTCCCATAAAGAAAATTCCAGGCCCAGACACTCCCCCTAGTAAATATTACCAAACATTGAAGAAAGAATATGAATTCTACAGAAGCAGTACCAATTCTACAATTCTAGTAATGATAAAAACTCCCAACTCACTCTATGAGGCCAGCACCAGCCTGGGACCAAAATCTGATTAAGATGTGGCAAGAGTGGACAACTACAGACCAATGACTCAAGAACGCAGATTTAAAAATCCTAAACTCGTTCCACCTTAACAAATAAAATGTAACAACATGTAAAAAAGATAATGCATCATGACCGAGTGGGGGTTAGCCCACGAATAAAAGACTGGTTTAACATTCAAAAATCAATCAAGGAAATTCATTATCATGACAAATTAAAAAGGAAAGGCCATATAACCAACTCAATAGGTACAAAAAAGCATCTCACAAGATCTAATATCATTTGCTGCTGAAAAGCCTCAGCAAACTAGGACTGATAAAAGATGCCTTTGACAACCTTACAGTTAATGGCATACATTATGGGAAAAGACTGAATGCTTTCCCAATAAGATCAAGACATAAGATAAGGTAATCCACCTTCACCTCTTCTATCCAACAATATACTGGAAGTTCAGCCAGTGCAATAATACAAGAAAAAATAAAAGGTTCCAGACTGGTAACACAGAAGTGAAATTGCCTTTCTGGCAGGTGACATGATCAGTTACATAGAGAATCCGATGGAATCTGTTGAACACCTACTAGAAACAGCAGGTGCAGTTAGCAAGGTTGCATGACACAAAATTAACATATAAAAACCAATACTGTTTCTTTATACTAGCAACAAACTATCAAAATATTGGAATGAACAAAACAATAACTTTAAAATAGCATCAACAATGTGAAGTACTTAGGAATAAATCTGGCAAAAGATGTGTAAGACCTAGATCCTGAAAAGTATAAAATATTGTTAAGAAAAATTAAAGGAGATCAAAGGAATATTGGGATATACCATGTTCGTGATTCAGAAGACTCAATTTTATTAAGATGTTAATTCTCCCCACATTGATTCTTAGATTCATTGCAATCACAGTCAACATTCCTGAAAACTTTTTTTAAAAAAAGGTTTACAATCTGACTCTGAAATTCATTAAAAAAGATTCAGAAAACCTACAATGGCCAAAACAAATTCAAAGAAAATAGACAAAGATGGAGAACTAACATTATTTGATTTCAGATTAATTTACTATAAAGTTACTGTAATCAAGACAATGCAGTAGTAACATCAGATAGACAAAGAGGCCAATGGAACAGAGTGGAATCCAGGAGTAAATTTATACACATATGGACACTTAAGTTTTGACAAAGGTGCAGAGGCAATTTAATAGAGACAAGATAAGATTTTCTAACAAATGGTGTTTAAATATTTGGAAATCTATAGAGGTGAAGTTTTTGAAATTTGATCCATATAATTAATTTAACTTCAAATAAATTATAAACCTAAGTGTAAAGCCTACAACTATAAACTTTTAGAGGAAATCAAGAGAGAAAATATGTATAACATGGGATTAAGCAGATTTACTATATTATCAAAAAGATTTTAGATAGAACACCAAAAACGCAATCAATAAATGAACAAATTGATAAATAGGACTTCATAAAAATTGCAAACTTATGCTCTCCAAAAAACAGTGTTAAGAGAATGAAAATACAAGCAAGAAACTGGGAGAAAGTATTTGCAAATACGATCAGCAGTTGTATGCGAAATATTTAAAGAACTCCGGTAACTCAATAATAAAAAAAAACAAACAACTCAATTACAAAAAGGACAAAGGATTTGGATACACTTCACCAAATAACATACACAAATGGCAAATAAACATATGAAAAAATACTTGGTCTCACTAGTGATTAGAGAAATGCAAATTAAAACCACACTCAGATCCCTGCACCGCTTCCTTAAAGTCAGAAAGACTGACCATTCCAAGTTGGTGAGGATATGAAGGAACTGGAACTCTCATCCTACGCCAGTAGGAATGTTAAATATTATAGCCACTTTGGAAAGAAGATGGGCAGTTTTTTAAAAAATAAAACTGCGCTTACCGTAAGACCCAGCTCTTCCCTTCTTGCATATTTACCCAACAGAAATGAAAATACAGTCTTGTACGTGAACTGTTCGAGCAGTTTGTGATATCCAGAAACTGGAAACAACACAGAGGTCTATCATCAGGAAAATGGACAGATAAATTGTATATTTATACAGTAGAATACCGGTCCATTACAAAAATGAATGAACTCTCGATACTCACACACACCAAATGATCTAAAAGGAAGCGTGCTAAGTGAAAGAAACCAGGCAAAAAGAGTACATCCCGCTTAGGTCCAGGGACCTAACAGCCCAGAAAATGCCAGCTGACCCATGTGACAGAACGCAGACGGGTGGTTACCTCAGGGAGATGACAGAGGAGCAGAAGGGGAATTTGGGGGATGATGCATATTTTCATCATCTTGACTGGGGTGACAGCTCCTGAGTGCACACACATGTCAACACTGATCGAATTGTCTCTTTAACTATGTCTTTAAATATGTCACCTCATACATGTTCGGTTTAGCACGTGTCAATTTCACTTCACTAAAGCTGTTAAAAATAGCCACTGCGAATGATGAGCTCAGCCCTGGAAAAGGCCCGCCTCCCAACCAGGGAATCAGGGGAAGCCCTGAGTGATGGCGGCAGGGGATGCAGCAGAGGAGACAGGACAGGTGAGCCAGGGAGGTGGGAGGGAAAGCCGGGTGTGTCACAGAGTCAGCGTTTCCAGAAGGAGGGGATGCGGCTCCTCCTTTCACATACTTCCCAGCAGTTCTAGAAGTGGTCTTAAAATGTGGCAACATGGAGGTTACTGGTGACCTTGACAAGTCAGAAGGTAGTCCCTGAGGTGTGAAAGGTGCCAGGTCGGGGGGTAGAGGGAGCTGTGCAGGCAACGCGATAAGGAGGAGGGTGCTGCAGAGAGGTGGGGTGGGGAAGGGCGGTTAAGGGAGGCTTCTTCTTTCTTTGCTGGCCTCGCTTCACTTTGCCTTGCTCTGCACAAGGGAGGTCAGAGCTCACCTTGCAGATGTGATGGAGATGACAGCGTGCAGAAAGTGAGGGTGGAGGTGCAGGGCAGCTGAAGACGGAACCCAAGGCACAAGTTGAGGTTCGGCCTTTGATGCAGCAGGAACAGGACTCTAAGGGGTTTAGGGGGTTGATAAGAAAGCAGATGTGACTGGAGATGTGACTGTCAAGGTCAGGATAACCAGGTGCCAGCTGGGGCCCTCTTGTCCCTGGGAGAACAGATTGTCACTGGCTTGGTCCCTGGACAGCCTGGGGCCGCTGATGCCCTCAGCCCTACGATTCCTCCTCCTGTAGTTGGGCTCCTCCATCCACCTGCTTGGGTTTCTTTCCTTCTGGGCTATTTCTAATGTGAAGTTCAGCTCCCTCACTGGTATCTAAAACATCCACCCATAGGAGGCATTTTTTAAATTAACAGCTTTATTGCAAACTTGTGGGGGCAGGGGAGAGGCACTGACTACACCCCCTCACTGGTGCTCCCCCGTCCACACAGCAGAAGCTGCATGTGAGATGGGGCGGTTGAGCCCTCGGGTTCTGCCAATAGGCAGACCTGGGTCTGATCCTGGCTCCCACTGACCCGCTGGGAGAGAGCCCAGTCACAGGCCATCTGAAGGGTAAAAGAGATGGTATATCTCTCAGGTGCTTGCGAAGTCTGGGCAGGAAGTAGGTGCTCAAGTAAATGCAGCTGCTGGCAGCACGGGCAGGGTCTCTCCCTGCCCCAGGTTCCGCACCTGGGCTTTCCTCTCCCCTGCTTTTCTGGCTATCTGATTCCTGTTTCTTTCTGCTTTCCAAAACCAGATTAAAACTCACATCCTTGGGGAACCCTCCCTAGTTTTCCCTACCTAAAAACCTGCCCAGCAGTCTGGTGAAAGATGGAGGGATGCAATTTGGCAGGCTTAGACTCAAATCTCTTTCCTCCCCTCACCAGTTGGGAGACCTTAGACCCCTTAACTGAGCCTCAGTTTCCTCGTCGGCACAACTGGGTCAGTGCTCAGGACAAATGAAAGAAAAGATATGAAAGAGCTTTGCAAATGGCAAAAGGCAAACCACTGCTCAAATGCTGGTTTGTTTTCCCCTCATTTTCTCCGTGTCCCCTTGGCAACAGGAGTGCCTAGCTGCTTTCTCTTTGGTGTGAGAAAGCGCATCGTGCAGAAACAGCCACTCCCAGGAAGGGATGGGCCTGGAGTTAGAGGCACAACAGCCTCCAGTGTGAGCCAAGCTCTTGCCAGCCCCTGCAGCCCTCTGGGCCCCCAGGCTTCAGCTGCCTCTCTCCTCTCTGTGCTCCGGCTACTGCTCCACTGCAGCCCAGCAAACACCAATCATCCTGGGCACTCGGCTCCTTCTGCCCACAACGCCCCCTGCCTGAGTGTATGCCCACGTGCACACACACCAGCTTGTTCCTCCAGCTCTTCTCTCTCCCCTTTCTCTCCTCCCTTCTCCTCCCCTGTCTTTCCCTCCCCTTCCCTCCCCTCCTCTTCTCTTCACTTCTGATCATTCGGTTCCCATGGTACACACCGTGCTCATGGAGAATCAGCAGCCTCTCTCCAGTCACAGACTGAATTCGAAGGGAAGGGGACTGTGTCTGTCTGACTTAGCTAGTGTCCCGGAGCTCCATATACTTTCTGGCCTGTGGTTGCCATGGAATCTCTACCCACTTAATAACTCATTGTCTAGGTCACAGCTCACTGTGTGACCCTGGCTTGGTCTCTACCGCTCTCCAGGTTATCCTTCCCCTTGCAGTTTAATGAAGTGTCTGGGATGATGGTCTCTAAGGTCCTCCCCTGCTTCTGCCCTTGACTTTGAAGGCAGCCTCTGAATATGTGGAGATAGCTGTGGCCCAGAGTCTGATGATGTCAGCAGGACAGGCTGCAGGGATCCCCCACACCCCTGTGTCTCTCATTATACACAGTTCTACAGTGAAGCACCAGAGCCACCCGCCCCCAAAGGCAGCCGTGGGTGCCAATTACTCTTATGTGTGGAGGGTCAAAGAGCAGGTGTCAGGTCTGAGTGGGGGCCCTGACCCTGCAAATAACCCACGGCCCACCAGGGAGAGAAAAACGGAAGGTCATTCAAGTCACCGCTCTGGGCAGGGGCTGTGGCCACCAGATAATCTTTTGTGGCCTGAGAGTGGAAGTAGTGCGTGGTCCTGAAATCCCAATTATCCTCGGGTCACTCAAATGGCTTGGAAGGGAGGGCTGAACAGTAAGAGCTCCATCCTGTTCAGACAGTGATGGGCAGAGTGGCCTTCGGGTTGCCCACCTCCAGGTCCCAGATCTGGCCGCTGCAGGGCTGTCCTGGAAACACACTAAACTCTCAGCTCCCCACTAGTCTGGTGAGCACCACCAGGGCCGAGCCGGTGGGCTCTGGCGGGAAAGGCCCCAGCAAGCCCACCCAGTGAAGATGCTCCCGGGGCTGTGGGGAAGATCAGATCCTGCTCTGATGACCCTGGATTAGTGGTCTGGTCTCACTCAGGGTCAAGTCTGTTACCTGTGACATGAGAGACTGAAAAAGCCCACGTGGTAGGTCTGAAGAGAGGGTCAAATGAAATGATGAGGTGCCGTCACTGAGCAGTGCCTGGCATTGGACAGCCCCTGCATGTGGTTGGCCAGGACTCCAGTGGCGTGTAGTGGGAATCAATTCATATGGACAAGGGAGGCCGCATTATGGCACAAGACATCTGGACCCTGAGGGCAAGGAGGCAGGGTGGCCTCAGGAAGAGACAGGCTGAGGAAACGGCCCGGACCCTCTTCTGGCTGTGTCATCAAGACTTCTGGAGAAGTCTTGAACAGTACTCTTGCTAGGCGCTCACAGCTCCTGAGCACACACATCTCCACTGGCGAGAACAGTGCAAATGGAACCCGACGCCCTCAGTCCCAACCCCAGATATCTGGGAGAGAGAGAACCCGCCTGGTCCAGTTTGGGTTGGTTCTCTGCTGGTCTACTCTGGTCTCTCCTGCTCTAGGAGGGGCAGGTCTGACAGCAAAAGAGCGGCCTCTGGAAGACCCTTACTGGGTGACGAGGAGCTGGGAAGGGGCGGTTCTGAGCTGGACCAGTGCACCGAAAGAAAGCACCAGGCCCTGTGCTGGCCCCCGGGAGGCCGACTGGAACCTTGAGTGCCCTGCTCTTGGGCTCACACAGCGTGGGATGCAAGTGTGCATCCACGTGTGACCAGCACAGGCTCAGGGAAGGTGAATGAGTATCACTAGGGCTCAGTGAAGTGAGATCCAGGTGATACAGGCCTGCCTCCTCCACCCCTGCCCCGCAGACATGGTGATCCTCCAGGAGAGGCAGAACAAGCCACACAGCAAGGATCTGACAGGACCAGGACTGGACGCTAAGCCTCTGGTACAGACTTGGCTTTGAGGTCCAGCCCAGGGAGGCCAGGGCATGGCTATTCTGTGGCTCTGCCTCAGCAGTGAGACCCCATCAGCCCAGGCCTCTTCACAGCTGCTCCACAGACCCAGCGTATTCTCCGATACAGCTCTGGGTCCAGGAGGGAAGCAGGAAATGATTCATCCTCTTTCTCAGACATGAAGGCAACCCTGTATTATTAATATTTACCCAGGGGCTTCTCCAAGGGTCTGGACAGCAAATGAATCACCAGAAGGGAAAAGCACAGACCAGGAGCCTCACTGAGCCTGCTGGCAGCCTCCAGACAGAGTGAAGGACCCCAGTATCAAGAGCTGAGAGGACCTCCTAGTTCTCTGTCTCCCCCTTTTATAGAGGGGGAAATCAAGGCCCCAAGAAGACAAGGCTGGACCAAGGAAACACAACAGAATGACGGCAGAGGAGGGAACAGAATCTGGGACCGTGGCAGGATGGGAAGAGCTCAGCACAGGGAGCCTCAGGTCCCTCGTCTGTAAAGTGGGTTTACAAGACCGGTGAGGCGATGGTTGATTAAGCTATGACCTGGCCTCTCAGAGTGCTGGGCAACGGGCAGGTCCCACACATATGGCACGAGAGTGAGGCTGTGGTGGGGATGCCGGTGGAGTTCTCTGCTCCCATTTCCCAGTGTGCTGGTGCTGCCCACAGCCCCATCTGTGCTCCGTGACCCTGCTCTGACCACTCCCCCAAGTCCACTGGATCAGGGTGGGCACCTGCCCAAGATGGGCCAGTTGGGGTGTCTTACGAATCTGACACTGAGACTAAGAGAGGCTGGTTGGCTTTTCTTGTTGTTTGAGCTGATGGTAAATAAAGTTCAAGTCCATGGGACACCGAGAAAGGTGGATAATGAAAGTGCTGTGGGACAGAGACAGCGAGGACCTGAGATCTGGCTGGCGCCCCCATCCCAGGTCCGGTCAAGTCCGGTTCCTCCTAAGTTCGGGCTGCATTCTTTGACTTTGGCATGTAAGAGACCTGAGTCCTTCCCTCAGCCCTCTTTCCCTGCAGCAGAGCAGGTTCCGTCACCTGCTCCCCAAGGAGCCGGACTTCAATAATAAAAGAGAACTTCCGGGTGGCCAGAGGGGTCCATGTCTCTCTCCCTTGTCTCCCACATCCAGCCCTCATCCGATCATTCATTCATCTCACAGGCATCTTCTGTTGCCCACCTGTGCTTGCCCAGCCCCCGGACTGGCCATGCTGAGATCACCAGAGGGAGGAAGCCGTGTCCCTGCTCTCTAGGAGCTTCCAGTCTGGCTGGGGAAACAGGTGAGTCAGTCACAAACTGGGTACTCCGTGCTGAGATGGGGGCGATGCGGCAATGGGGGGGACTCGAGCCCAGACATGAGGTCAGGGAGGACCTCTGGGAGGAGGTGGGTCTGTGTTAAGACCTGAAGCAGAAGTCGGGCAGCCAAGAGGAGGGGTGGGTAGGAAAGAAGGTGATTATTGGCTGCAGCACACCACACCTGCGCCGGTCTGGGGAAGAGCCCGCTACCCTTGGAAGTGTGGCTGGGTCCTGGGGTGTGACGGAAGTGGGAGGCGGGGAGGTGGAGAAGACAGGCTGGGGGTTCTTACTGAGGATCCTGGGGAGCCATGGAGGGATGGGGGGTGGTTTAAGGGAGGAGTGACCACTCTGCAGGCAGCATGGGGGTGGGGGACATCCCAAGGGATCCAGCTCCTCCAAACCTCTGATCTCCCCCATCTCAGCATTGTCTCTCCTTCCCTGCTCTGTTCCCCCTGCTTCTCTCTCTGTCCTCTCCTCCAGGCAGTCCTTTCTCTTCCTCTTCTCCCCATCTCTCTCCCTTTCCTCCTTCTCCGCCCTCCGTTCTCTCCAGACCCCTCCCCACCTCAGGCACCGGAGGCTCCTCTCTGAGCTGCACTTGCAAGGGCCTGCAGCGCCATCTTCAGGCCGGAGCTGGGACCGCCGCGGGATCTCCCGCGCCAGGAGGAAGACACTGGTCCAGAAGAGAAGGGGGTGTCTGCCCATGTCCTCTGGCTCCAAAGGCCCCCTAGTAGTCGCCCTCAGCCTCGGGTCTGGCTGATCTGGGTCCACGCCGACGTCACTACAAACCCCGACTCTGTCTCCCTTAAAAACCCTACTTTCCATCAGGGTCTTCTCCCCAAAGACCAGGAACCAGAACGGATGAGCTTAATTACAGACTCCCTCCCCTTTCACAGCCACTGCTCCCAGTGCCGCCAGCCTAAGGGTGCCAGCCTTCTTTGCTCTCCTGGCAGTGTGGGCCCCGCGGGGGCGATCACACCCATATTTCGGATGGGGAAACCGAGGCCCGGACAGGGGAAATGAGGGGCGAATCCCTCAGGACCTAGGAGAGCCTGACACTGAGCGTTGGTTTACTATTTGTCCAACGGCCCCTCGTGGACACGCGCGCCGTTGTGCCGCATGGAGTCCCGGGACCAGGGACACAGAGATGAGAGGCTAGCGGAGGAAGGCCCTGCCCGCGGGATGTGTCTGTGACGGCTCTAGTGCTGGGTGGTTGCGGATGTGGCAGGGCTATGCCCACTACTGCGGGAGCCCAGAGAAGG